>AWOL01S0044921.1:5772-29582 GCA_000715115.1 Nicotiana otophora
GGGGGGGGGGGGGGGTGCTTGGTATGACCGGAAGCTTTCCCCAAAGTACTTAGAATATTTTAGATTACAATTTGCCGAGGGTAGCCTTTTGAACCTGTTTAGAAATTTTGAAGGCCTTATGTTTTGGTTACGGGTCTCGGACGTTTCCGAGCCATTCTAGGATGGCTGTAGCCTTTCTAGTTCGGGTGTTTACCAGTGGGCTTGTTACCCCGAGTCATCCGGGATTACCCAAGACAGTCGTCCTCGAATGGGGATGACCGTAGCCTTTAGATTTTGGGAAATACCTAATAAGCTTTGTGCCCCCGGGCTTCGTTATCCCCGGCCACCCAAACCTGCCTTGGGCGGTAGTACCCGAGCGAGGTGGCCCTTGGGCAAAGAAAAATAAATTTTAAGGGACACAATATTTATCCGCAAGGTAGAAACTTCCTTTCATTTCTGTGCGTAATATACAAGGTTACACATGTGTACCAGCTTTGTGCCAAGGCTCGGACGGTCTATGTTGGGCATGGTTCATTTGACCATTTGACCCTTACAATAACTCCTATCAATTGAACCTAGACTATTCGAGCACTAAGTTTCTTTCCTTGCTAAAATCATTATCCGAGGGTGATGCCCCCAGTGTTCGAGGTCGATCATAGAGAAGCCTCAGATACTGTTGATGTAATCATTGACACTGGTGCATAACTGGTCTTTGATTCTAAGTTAGCATGATCCATTGTTGCCTCGTTAAAAACCTTGTCGTAAAACCCATTTGGGACAAAACCGGTTCAAGGAAAAAAGAGTGCAACGCGTGCTTTCAGGCCTAAAAATTATATCATTCTTTGACGGTCACTTGCAAGTGTTAGTCCAAAATGTAAATAAAAGAAAATGAATGGGATCGTACCTCAGCAGTAGTATCATTTCAAGTGAGTTATGTTCTAGTAGTTCGGTAGTCGCTCACCGTTCATTGCTCCGAATTTGTACGATCCTTTTCCGATGAGCTCGATAATATGATACGGACCTTCCCAGTTTGGCCCCAACTTCCCTTCATTCGGGTTTTGGGTGTTTAGTGTGACCTTCCTTAACACTAAGTCCCCGACATTGAAGTGTCGAAGGTTAGCTCTTTTATTGTAATACCTCTCGATCCATTGTTTTTGGACGGCCATCCAGACGAGGCCAACTTAGCGCCTTTTATCTAACATTTCCAAGCTTGTATTCATGGCCTCGTCGTTTGACTCTTTGGTCGCATATAGGAACCTGAGACTTGGTTCTCCCATTTTGACAGATATTAGAGCTTCGGCACCGTAAGCCAATGAGAATGGGGTGGCCCCGGTACTGGACTTCGAGGTCGTACGGTATGCCCATAGGACTTCGGGCAAGATTTCTTTCCATTTTCCTTTGTCGTCGGTCAATCTCTTTATGAGGTTTTGGAGTATGGTTTTGTTCGTGGACTATGCTTGCTCGTTCCCACTAGGGTGATAGGGTGTTGATAGGATCCTTTTGATCTTATGGTCTTCAAAACACTTGCTTACTTTGCTGCCCATGAACTGCTTCCCATTGTCACACACGATCTCGGCCGGCATTCCGAACCGACATATTATGCGGTCCCAAATGAAATCAATGACTTCCTTCTCCCTGACTTTCTCAAACCCCTGGTCTTCCACCCATTTAGAAAAATAACCAGTCATAAACAATATAAATTGAGTCTTACCAGGTGCCCATGGAAGGGGGCCTACGATGTCCATCCTCCATTTTATGAACGACCAGGGTGACAAGACCGAATGTAGCAACTCCTCGAGCTGATGATTTATCGGAGCATGCCTTTGACACCCATCATATTTTCGTACGAACTCCTTCGAGTCCTTTTCCATGTCGATCCAGTAGTAGCCGACTCTGATTATTTTTCGAACTAAATGATTCGGCGCCCGAATAATTTCTGCAAGTGCCTTCATGGACTTCCCTCAGAACATAGTCGGTATCTCCCGGTCCTAGACATAATGTGAGTGGGCCATCGAATGTTCTTCTGAACAGGGTATTGTCTCCGGACAAGATGAGCAGGGTCGCCTTCGTAAGCAGAGCCCTTGATTCTTTAGGGTCCGAGGGTAGTTTTTCGGTCTTCAAATACTCTATGTATTTGTTTCTCCAGTCCCAAGTTAGGCTTGTTCAGTTTATCTCGGCGTGACCTTCTTCCACTACCGATCTCATGAGTTACACGACCACCCCCGAGTTGAACTCATCGTCATCGACCGACGATCCCAAATTATCAAGGGCATCGGCCTCACTGTTTTGATCCCGAGGTAAATGTTGTAGAGTCCACTCATTGAACTGATGTAATGTTACCTGCAACTTATCTAGGTATCTTTGCATTCATTTCTCTTTGACCTCGAATGTCCCATTAACTTGGTTCACTACAATGAGGGAGTTGCACTTAGCTTCGACCACCTCTGCCCCAAGTTTTTGGCCAGTTCGAGACCTGCAATCATGGCCTCATATTCGGCCTTGTTGTTAGTCAATTTTACAGTCCTAATAGATTGTCTAACTACATCGCCTGGTGGTAGCTTCAATACGATGCCAAGTCCGAACTTCTTTGCGTTCGAGGCACCATCCGTAAAGAGGATCCAGATTCCTGAAGAGGTCCCCAAGTTTAACAACAACTCTCTTTCTACCTCGGGTATTAGGGCCGGTGTAAAGTCGGCCACAAAGTCCGCNCGCCTGGTGGTGGCTTCAATACGATACCAAGTCCGGACTTCTTTGCGTTCGAGGCACCATTCGTAAAGAGGATCCAGATTCCTGAAGAGGTCCCCAAGTTTAACAACAACTCTCTTTCTACCTCGGGTATTAGGGCCGGTGTATAGTCGGCCACAAAGTCCGCTAAAATTTGAAATTTAATGGCGGTCCAGGGCTGATATTTGATATCGTACCTGCTGATCTCTACGGCCCATTTTGCCAATCGTCCAGAGAGTTCGGGTTTATGCATTACAATCCTTAATTTTTCTAGATGAGGATTGAAAGTACAATTTCAGTTTCCTAAAGGCGCTTAGTAAAGCGAGCGCCAGTTTTTCTAGATGAGGATACATAGTTTTGCCTCGACTAGAGTCCTGCTAACATAATAGATTAGAAATTGCGTACCTTCCTCTTCCCGGAGCAGGACTCCACTTACCGCTATCTCGGATACTGCTAAGTACATGTATAGTTATTCATCTGTCTTCGGAGTATGAAGCAGAGATGGGATCGAGAGATACCTATTGAGTTCCTCTAAGGCTTGTTGGCACTCCGGGGTCCATGAGAAGTCATTCTTTTTCGTCAACAGTGAGAAGAACTGGTGGCTCTTGTCGGAGGACCTCGAGATGAATCGCCCCAGGGCGGCTATGCGTCTGGTTAATTTTTGAACGGCCTTGACATTGTCCACAACAGTGATATCTTCGATGGCCTTGATCTTATTGGGATTAATCTTGATTCCCCGATTAGATACCATGAACCCGAGGAATTTCCCAAACCCGACTTTGAATGCACATTTCTCCGGGTTCAGCTTCATATTGTATTTCTTCAATATGCTGAAGGTTTCCTGCAAATTTTTCGAATGGTCCTATGCTCGTAGGGACTTAACCAACATATCATCAATGTAAACTTCCATTGATTTTCCGATTTGTTCTTCGAACATCCGATTTACTAGGCGTTGGTAAGTGGCACCGGCATTTTTTTTAGTCCAAATGGTATTACGTTATAGCAATAGGTACCCTACTTAGTGATAAAAGACATTTTTTCCTGATCATCCGGGTCCATCCGAATTTGGTTGTACTCGGAATAGGCGTCGAGAAAACTGAGGACTTGTGGCCGCCCGTCGAATCGATCATGCGATCGATGTTGGGCAAAGGGAAAGAGTCTTTGGGGAATGCCTTATTCAAATCTTTATAGTACACACACATTCTTAATTTTTTCCCTTTTTTAGGGACTACCACTACGTTTGCTAACCAGTCCAGATACTTAACCTCCCCGATAGACCCTATTTTAAGGAGTTTAGATACCTCGTCCTTGATGAACGCATGCTTGACCTCGGATTGGGGTCTCCTCTTCTGCTTGACCGGGTGAAACTTTGGGTCTAGGCTTAGCTTGTGAGTGGTTATTTCCGGCGGGATCCCTGTCATATCAAGGTGGGACCAAGTGAAACAATCTATGTTACCCATAAGGAATTGAATGAGTTTTTTCCTAAGCTCGGGATTCAATCCCGTGCCTAGGTATACCTTTCGATATGGCAAGTGCTTGATCAGTACGACTTGCTCCACTTCCTCGGCTGTGGATTTGGTAGCATCGGAATCGTCAGGGGCTATAAAGGACCTGGGAACCCCGTAATCATCCTTTTCATCATTCCCCTGCTTCTCCGGTTGGGTCAGGGCCGATGTAGGTACTTGCTATTTGGCTTCTTACTTGGCGGCCAAACCCAGACCTTTTGTCATTATAAGTGCGGATACTGGAGCCACCTCATCGACCGCGAATATCTCTTTTATGTTATGGAAATTTTTATCAAATAGCCACTATTATCCTTAGCCCCACGGTGGGCGCCAAACTGTTTACCCTCAAATGCGAATAATAATTGAATTTATAAGTGATTTTAAGGATACGCGGATTAATTTGATACATAGCAATAAATTAAGTAGAATTGAAGAAACAAAGATAAATTAAATTTAAACCACACGAGTAAGATAGTTCCAGCCTTAGTGAACTAGTCACTCTCGAGCTGGGCTCACCACGACTGGCACCAATGAAAAGGAGCAAGAGCTAGTGACAGAGAAAATAATAATATATTGCTTTTGAGTGCGTGTTACAATGTCATTCATGAATTATCAGACCCCCTTTATATAGTAGGGGAGTCTTACTTTAGGTACAACTCTATAAAATGTAAAAATTCTTCCGATTTACTGATTGTCGGTTCCCTATCGATACGTGCCGAGATCTCCACCGATATATCCGGCCGGTCACGAATATTTCGGCCTTCTGTTGGCTATGCTTGATTGTCCGACAATATTTTTCGAAGTCATTCGAGGCTAGGACCGATTCCGGAACCATGGCCACGACATTTTCGATGGCAGGCGTCATGCCCCCGGATTCTGGCTCGGTGGGACTTTTGGCTCGNTCGAGATCCCCGCCGAGATATCCGGCCGGTCACGAATATTTCGGCCTTCTGTTGGCTATGCTTGATTGTCCGACAATGTTCTTAGAAGTTGTTCTAGGCTAGGACCGATTCTGGAACCATGACCTCGACATTCTCGAGGCAGGCATCATGCCCCCGGATTTTGGTTCGGTAAGACTTTTGGCTCGATTTCAGTCCCTTGCCACTATGTCTCGAGCCTAGGTTATCTTGTCAGAGGCCGGGATGCACCATGAGCTTAATTTTGCTCGTATACAACATTAATATACAATAAATATATATTTTACCAACTATTATTTTTGGGAGCGCTACACTGTATAATTTTCCTAATTACGTAATGTATACCCGATCACTGTTGTTGACCTTGGACCATAGGCAGATCCAAAATTTAAATTTTATGGGTTTAACTTTTAAGGATTTTAGTATTAAACCTATTATATTTTCAAAGTCATGGGTTCATATCTACTATTTTTACAATTTTAATGAAGTTTTACGTAAAACATTTTACTCTGTGTCAAAAGTTATTGGTTCAGTTGAACCTGTGGGTGGAACACTACATCGGCCTCTGGCTTGGATAACCCGATTAAGCAAAGCTCCACTAGATTGGTTTGGTTCTGGGTTGGACCTGATTTTAATCGACCGATTAATTGATTGGATGGATGAAACCAGGACCACTAACATCGTAGACTAGTTTCTCGTGAGCTAGGCTGATTTCGCTCGACTGGTCTTTTTCCTTTTTATTTCTTTAAACTTTTAAGTTTTACGAAGCAATAAGGGTCATTTGGTTGTGGTATCGGAGTAATCAATCCCAAAATAAAACTCGACATTAGATAATATAAAGTTTGGTCGGCCACATAAAAATAATTTACTGCCACATAACTAAAGCATTTAATTGACCATATTAAATAATACATGTATTATGTTATGTGAGGAATCGGTATATTATTTTACACGGGATAAATTATGAAATAATAATGCATATATTAATATTGTATACGGTCAAAATCGGGCTCAGAACGTGATGGGCTAAAGATCGACCCCGAATCTCGCCGAACCAGAACACGAGGTCAGAATGTCCGTCCTCAAGAACATTGAGCCCTTGATCCCGGAATCGACCTTGACTCCGAATAAGCTCGAGAAAACATTATCGGTATAAAACAACAAAAGACCGAAGCAACGGAAGGCCGAAATATCCGTAGTCGATCGGATATTTCGGCGGAAATCTCGGCACGTGTTAGTAAAGAACTTGCAAATCAGCAAACCAGGAGATTTGTACCTTTTATACAATTGTATCTAAAGTAGGAAAATTCAACTTGTGTGGTTTGCATTTACTTTCTCATTATTTATTTCAACTTCAATCTGATTTATCATTTTGTATCAAGTTAGATCACGTGTACTTAAAACCACGTACACATTCAATTGTTATCCGATTTTGAGGGTAAACAGTTTGGCGCCCACCATGAGGCTAAGGATAATAGTGGTTATTTGATACAAATTTCCATAAAACACACTACTTTACACTTACTCTTTGAAGTGTCTTGGATTCCAGGGTAAAACACAAAATGTCAAACTCTCAATTAGCACCCCTACATGTTGACAACGAGCCCGGTCATCAAGGTAAAAATAACAACATAGTGCCCGGTAATGAGGTACCGCCTGCTGATCCCGTTGGAATTCCGATCGTAGATCCTATTGATGCTAATTCACATGTGGCTGTCGACGTAAACTTGCCTACCGACCCCGAAAATAGTATCCGTGGTGGAGTCCAATAGGCAACTCGAAACACACAAAACATTGAAGGAGACGGGATCAGTCTACAGGTGATCTTTAAAATACTACAGGCTCAACAGGCGGTGATAGCTCAGTTATAGAATCAAAGCCGTGCACCGAGCAGGGTTGAGCCTGATCCGCCCCGGGATGTTACCCGTAGGGATGAACCGGTCATAGGATGGTCAAATGAACATGAATCAGAGGTTAACCTTGAGATCATAAAGATGCCCGAGGAGCTGACAAAACGGATATAATCAGGGGAGAAGAAAATCGAAGCTAATGACAAACATGTGGAAACCTACAATTCTAGGGTAGACCAAATCCCAGGAGCACCTCCAATATTGAAAGGCATGGATTCCAAGAAGTTCATGCATAAAACTTTTCCTCCGAGCGCGGATCCGAAGCCATTCCCTAAGAAATTCCGTATAACCGAAATACCTAAGTACAACGGAACGACCGACCCAAACGAGCATGTAACCTCTTATACATGTGCCATCAAAGGGAACGACTTGGAGGACGATGAGATACAGTCTGTTCTGCTGAAAACATTTGGAGAGACCCTGTCATATAGAGCTATGATATGGTATCATAACTTACCTCCTAATTCTATTGACTTATTTGCTATGCTTGCAAATTCTTTCGTGAAAGCACACGCTGGTGCCATCGAGGTCGAGACTAGGAAATCAGACCTTTTCAAAGTAAAACAGAAGGATATCGAGATGCTCAGAGAGTTCGTGTCCCGTTTTCAAATGGAACGAATGGATCTGCCATCGGTCGTTGATGATTGGGCTATTCAGGCTTTTCACTCGGTGGCTTATATTTGAAGCTCGGTGGTTTCATAGCATCTGAAGTAGAACCTGATAGAATACCCGATCGTTAACTGGGCCGGCGTGCATAACCGGTATCAATCGAAAATCAAAGTCGAAGATGAAACAGGGATGGTATTAGCTATATAATGGAGATCGGAGAAGTAGTGGGTCCGGGCGGAACTCCATGAGAAACGAAAGGAGAAATGACCAAGGTCAGAGCAACCGGGGACTCATGGCCAAAAATAGTTTTGACAGGTCCACCGAGCCAAGAATCATTTTAGGAATAGGGATTCTAATAAACAGACGGAACAAAAATAACCTCAACACGTCATTAACATGATCATCAGTGCGGTCAATATCCCATAGGGGCCGATGTTGAAACGCACCAAAGTATCCATCACTAGGGAGAAATAAACTCGAGACTACATACTGGAAGGAACTTTATCTTTCAACGACGAGGACGCGGAATGGATTGCACAATCTCACAATGATGCACTCGTAATATCTGTACTCGTACATAAAATCTGAGTAAAACGTGTGTTAATTGATCCAGGTAGCTCGGCCAACATCATTCCATCAAGGGCCGTAGAGCTGCTGGGTCTACAAGACCAAATCGTACCTACAGTACGAGTTCTAAACGGATTCAACATGGCATGTGAAACCACTAAGGGCGAGATAACATTACCAGTTTCATATACTAGGCTTGAGGCCGCTGCGCCAAATGATGTCATACAGGTATGCTTTTGATTTGTTACAGAGGGGCACCATTCGTATTTTGATTCGGTTCTGCTTATCGGGGCGAGTTCCCCTATTTATTGTTCCACCTATGGGTAAGTGGTAGCCCGTGTCTATCATTTGTTTCTATTCATTATTCAGAGTTTCGAGGCTAGAAGTGAATTCATGTTGTCTATTATGGTAGGTTTAATGTGATTCCTGAGTAATTTGGCTACTATTTGTGATTTGATACTCTACCGGGATGAGAGTTCAGTAAATGTTGTGATTTTATTGGCAGAATTGAGTTAGTGAAATATTTCCGTTGGTATGATGTGTATTTGACTTGTGATTCAGAGTTGAGGGTGAGACCCTCGCGATTCCATGTGATTTGATATGTTTGAGCCAGGCTGCGTGCCACGGTGGAAGTTATATCAGGATGAGACCCTGGTGATTTGTTCATATACCTTGATTCTTCCTTTTAAAATTGATTCATAGTATGGTACTGATAGAGAGTTATGTTTGTCGGGCTTGTTTGATCTTTCCCTTATGTGTTTCTCTTTACATATTCAGTCATTTTTGTTCTGTGCTTCTTGAGTTTTAGCTTGTGGGGTGTGTGCCTGGTTGATTCGGGAGTATAGTTATGAGGTCTTCGCGTTTCTTGCATTAATGTTAGTGTTGTGGAGGTTTGAAACAGGTTGCTAGCGAATATGAGGCTAATTATCGATGCTGGTTTTAATTATGGGCAGCTATTGGGATCAGAAATGTTATTATGGGCCTATATGTGGTGTGCCCCAGGACCATCCAGGAAACAAAATTTTATGTGATCGAAGGAGACATGAGGCACAACGCTTTATTCGAGAGGCCATGGATCCATAACATGAGGGCAGTGCCCTCGACACTGCACCGGGCACTGAAATTCCCAACACCTAGTGGAGTTAAAACAATCTACATTGAACAACCAACTGCCAAGAAAATGTTCGCAGCCGAGTAGGTGATACCGGCTTCTACAACATCGAAGGATCTGAGCCAGATGGTAAAAAATGGGACCAAATAGCAATCACTGATACCATCCTCGGTAGATTCGGACTGACAAAGGGAAGGAGAGCATGATGATTACGGGGTTCCCAGATCTTTTATAGCCCCTGATGATTCCGATGCCACTAAATCGATGGTCGAGGGGCTGGAACAAGTCGTATTGAGAGAATGCTTGCCCGATCGAAAGGTATACTTGGGCATGGGGTTGAGCTCCGAGCTCAGGAAAAGACTCATTCAATTTCTTATAACTAACAAAGATTATTTTGCTTGGTCCCACTTTGACATGACAGAGATACCGTATGAGATAACCACTCACAAACTAAGCCTGGGCCCAAAGTTCCACCCGGTCAAACAGAATAGGAGACCCTAGTCCGAGATCAAGCATGCTTCCATCAAGGACGAAGTATCTAAACTCCTTAAAATAGGGTCCATTCGGGAGGTTAAATACCCGGATTGGTTAGCAAATGTAGTGGTAGTCCCCAAAAAAGGGAATAAACTAAGAATGTGTGTAGATTACAAAGATTTGAATAAGGCGTGTCCCAAAGACTCTTTTTCTTCGCCCAACATCGATCGTATGATCGATACCACGACTGGCCACGAGATCCTCATGGACCCGGCAAGAGCCACGGCTGGCCACGAGATCATCTGACAAGAGACACCGATTCTTCGCACTATTAATGAAGAAGAATAACTTCTCATGGACCCCAGAATGCCAACGAGCTTTAGCGGAACTCAAACGGTACCTATCGAGCCCGCCGCTGCTTCACACACCGAAGGAGGACGAACAATTGTACTTATACTTGACAATTTCAGAGATAGCGGTAAGTGGAGTCCTAGTCTGGGAAAAGCGAGGTACGCAATTTCCAATTTACTATATTAGCAGGACCCTAGGTGAGGCCGAAACTAGGTACCCGCACCTAAAACAACCGGCGCTCGCTTTGCTAAGCGTCTCTTTGAAGCTAAAACCATATTTCTAGTGTCACCCTATATATGTCGTAACTACTTACCCGTTGAGAAATGTTATGCATAAGCCTGAGCTCTCGGGCCGGTTGACCAAGTGGGCAGTGGAAATAAGCGGGTACGATATTGAGTACCAACCCCGAACCGCCATTAAGTCTCAAATTTTGGCAAACATTGTGGCCGACTTTACGCCAGCCCTAATACCTGAGGTCGAAAGAGAGTTATTAATTAACTTAGGGACTTCCTCGGGAATATGGACCCTCTTTACGGATGGCGCCTCAAAAGCAAAAGGGTCCGGACTTGGCATCGTATTGAAGCCACCACCAGGCAATATAGTTAGACAATCTATTAAGACTGTGAAGTTGACTAACAACGAGGCCGAATATGAGGCCATGATTGCAGGCCTTGAACTAGCCAAAACCTTGAGGGCAGAAGTGATCGAAGCCAAGTGCGATTCCCTCATTATGGTAAACGAAGTTAATGGAGCATTCAAGGTCAGAGAAGAATGAATGCAAAGATACTTAGACAAGTTTCATGTGACATTACATCGGTTCAAAGAATGGAGTTGGCAACACGTACCTCGGGATCAAAATAGTGAGGCTGATGCCCTCGTTAACTTAGGATCATCGGTCGAAGATGACGAGTTCAATTCGGGGGCAATCATATAGCTTATGAGATCGGTGGTGGAAGAAGGCCATGCCGAGATCAACTCAACGAGCCTAACTTGGGACTGGAGGAATAAATATGTAGAATATCTTAGGATTGGAAAACTACCCTCGAATCCAAAAGAATCGAGGGCCCTGTGTACACAGGCAGCCCGGTTTAGCCTGACAGAAGACGGAACCCTGTTTAGAAGAACATTCGATGGCCCACGTGCAATATGTCTAGGGCCAGGGGATACCGAGTACATTTTAAGGGAAATACACGAAGGTACTTGTCGAAATCATTCGGGCACCAAATCACTGGTTCAAAAAATAATCAGAGCTGGTTACTACTGGATCGACATGGAAAACGATGCAAAGGATTTCGTTCGAAAATGTGATGGATGCCAACGACACGCTCCGATGATCCATCAACCCGGTGAGCTTCTGCATTTGATTTTTTCACCATGGCCATTCATGAAGTGGGGAATGGACATCGTCAGCCCCCTTCCATGGGCACCCGGTAAGGCTCAATTTATATTGTTTATGACTGACTATTTTTCTAAATGGGTGGAAGTCCAGGCGTATGAGAAGGACATGGAGAAAGAAGTCATCGATTGCATTTGGGACCACTTTGTATGCCGATTTGGAATGCCGACCGGGATTGTATGCGACAATGGAGTAACCAAATTCCTTAAAGACCACAAGATCAAAAGGATCCTATCAACACCTTATCACCCTAGTGGGAATGGACAAGCTGAATCTACCAACAAAACCATACTCCAAAACCTTAAAAAGAGGTTAACCGACGCCAAAGGAAAATGGAAGGAAATACTACCCGCAGTCTTATAGGCATACCGTACGACCTCGAAGTCCATTACCGGGGCCACCCTATTTTCTTTGGTTTATGGCATCGAAGCTCTGATACCGGTCGAAGTTGGAGAACTAAGTATTAGATTCTGATATGCAGCAAAGGAATCGAATGACTTGTCCATGAGTATGATCCTAGAGCTATTAGATGAAAGGCGTGAAGCCGCCCTTGTCCAGTTGGCCGCCCAAAAATAGCAGATCGAAAGGTATTACAATCGAAGGGCCAACCTTCGACACTTAAATACCGGGGACTTAGTGATAAAGAAGGTCACACTGGAAAGGGATCCTACAAACTTGGAACAATGAACGGCGAGTAACTGCCAAATAACTAGAATATAACTCACTTGAAGCGATATTGCTTCTATGGTACGACCCCGTTCTTTCTTTTAAATACATTTTAAACTAACACTCGCAGGTAACCAACAAGGGACAATACGAGATTTTAGGTATGAACGCACGTATTGCACTCTTTTTCCCTTGAATCGGTTTTGTCCTAAATGGATTTTCCGGCAAGGTTTTTAACGAGGAAACAACTAAATCGTGCTAACATAGAATTGAAGGCCGACTACGAACCGGTGACGATGATCATAACAGCATTCGAGGCCTCTCTTCGATTAGCCCCGAACACTGAGGGGCATTACCCTCGGGTATCGACTTTAGCAAGGGAAGAGACTTCATGATTGAAGTGTCTCAATTGATAGGATTTATTGTAAGGGCCAAATGGTCAAATGAACCGTGCCCACATAGACTGCTCAAACCCTGGCACAAAGCATGTATACATGCATAACTATTATGCACAAGAATAAAAAGAAGTTTTTTCCTTGTGCACAAACATCTTGTCTTTTAAATATTTTCCTGAATTTCTCAAGGAATTTCCTACATACGATCCCCTAAAGGTATCGAGCCTACAGGCCACCTTAATACTTGTTTGAACAATCACTCTCACTCAGGGACTGTCGTCTAAAAACTAACTCGGACGATCCGAGCTATTAGACCCCGAGGGCATAAGAGCTATTAGGCAACACCCGAATTTCAAAGGCCACGGCCACCCCAACTCGAAGACTGTTATCTTAGGTAAGCCCGGATAACTTGGGACAGCAAGCCCACTAGGCGACTCCCAAACTAAAAAGGCTACGACCATATTAACACGGCTTCGAGACATCCGAGACCTGTACAAAAATGAGGCCTTCAAAATATTCCATAACCGTTTCTAAAGGCTACCCTCGGCAAACTATAATCTAAACTACTTTTGGAAATTTTTTCTTGTAATACCGAATCCCCACGATGCCTTAAAACAAAATAATGTTAAAGGCACGGTTTGTTCGAATCTTGGAACATAACCTAACTATTTCATGCTAAGGCATTTCGACCTTTGCGAATACAAATAATAAAGCAAAGGGAAAATTCAAAAGCTGTGAAAGGGAAAAAACCTTATATATACATGTCAAAAATTTGTTTTACAAGGGCCAAATAGCCCGATACAAATTTTTACAAAGGCCGAATGACCTCAACAAAAATCAAAAGACAGAAACATTTAAAAAGATCCTAAGTGGCCTAGTCTTCGTCGGGGGCCACATCATCACCTTCGGGGTCTCCATCGCCATCAGACTCACCAGAATATTCATACTTCTCGGCATAGGTCAGCTTCATAGCCGCGACTGCGAGCACCTTTGCATCCTTGATCTTAGTCGATAAATCAAAACCCCGAGCGTGAACTTCCTCGAGGGCCTCTCTTCAAGATTACCACTTCATATGCTCGATCATATTTTTTACAAGGTCCTGAGCAGCCTCGGCATCAGCCTTATGCTGGGCCATCCTTTTATCAACTTCGTCTTTGACTACGACGACCTTTGACTTGGCCGTATCAAGCTCCTTGGCCATATTTTCTTGATCGGAGACAGCCGAACTCAGCTGAGACTGGAGCCTATCGACCTTTTTGGCCTGCACCAAGGCCTTTTGTTTGGCAGCCCGAAGCTGAACCTCAGCCGAAGTCAATTGTGCCCAGGCAGTCTCCTTTTCCAAGGCCAAGCGGTCCATGTTTCTTTTCCATTCTTCGACCTCGACCTTTACCGCATCCACCTCCGGCTGGAGCTGCTCGATCTGATCAAGTTTCTTTTGAACCTGCGGGTTCGGACCGTTAGACACTATATTTGACTCATCGTCACTAACTTCAAATACTCTTCTTACCTGCTCGACCAGGTCAGCATGTTCCTTCCAGATCGCCTCTAGCTCAGCCTGGAGTTTCTTACTGAGAAGTTTGTAAGCATCCCTCTTCTCCGTGAGCCCTCAAGTCTTGGCCTCGTGTTGGTTTAACTCTTCCCGATATCGAAGAAAAGTCTAGTGATGAAGCATCGAGGCCTGCAAGCATAAAGAAAAAAGTTACGATTGTTTTATACTTAATTTAAGTGCATAATAAAGGTCGACAAGAGGCATTCGAAGTTACCCGATTTAACACCTGTTATGCTTTGTTGAACAGGCAGGACGCTTCCACCTTGTCCATTTTGGCCTGATCCTCTTCAGTCACCAAGCACCGAAGATAACTGGAAACCCCCACAGGGGAGAGAGAACCTGAGCATCCTCCGAAATAGACATAATAATTGACCGCTTCCGGTCATGATCTGCACTCGGAGCTGGGCCGATTTACTAATTTAGGACTTGAAGAAGGCATGTTGGCTCCCGAAGACGGTCTCTTCTTTGGTACCGGTAAGTTACCCAACCCGGTGACATCCTCCGAGGCGGTAGAATCTAAGCCATCAAAGAAGTTGTTAAAAGAGTCTGCCACCCCTTGGGGCTCCTCATTTGGGCATCCTTTTAGCTTCTGGGCCTCGTTGATCATGGAGTCAGTAAATGAAGGCGACTCGGAGAGATCTATCATCCAAAGTGCATCCTTCGGGATGTTATCCTCTGCCCCAGCCGTGGTTTCTTTGTCGACCTCCACATCTCAGGGCAAAATGACCTCGCCCCTCTCTGGTTCGGAGGCCTCGGTCACTGCCTCTTTTTCAGCCACCCTGGTTTGAGGTAGTTTGGTATCGCTTCGCACGCGGGCCACCAGTTTAGTAGCTTCTTCTTCTTCTTCGGACTCGTCCCTCAGCCGGTTGAGTGAGTCCGATGGGCTCTCCCGGGCGCTAGTGCTTTCCTTGGATTTGCACACCAGCCTCTTTTTTGTTTTTTTCTTCTCTGAGTTCAGAGAAGTCGAAGCCCTTTTTCTCTTCTTTTCCTCACCCTGTCTCGAAGCAGGGGACTTGAAGGGGCAATCCTCGCCACCTGATGGAGGAATCATTGCAAAATCCTTGGGAAGACCTACAAAGAAAAGGAAAATGAGTAAGGGTTCAGCAACATAGAGGAAACCTAAGTGTTGTCCACACGAGAACATAATCTCACCGTGAGAACAGTCCTCCCACCGGCCCTTCGAAAGTTCGTGCCATGCACGCTCGGAATATGGTTTCTGTGACACGATGCCCTCGGCCCACTCCTTGAGTTGAGGAACTGCATTCGAGCAGTAGCTGAACTACCAAAAAACATCAATGAGAAGGGAGGAAAAGGAAAAGCGATAAACGAAATCTTGAAAGTAAGGTTATACTTATGTGTCATGTTCCATTTCTTAGGAAATGGCATATACTCGGCCGGTATTAAATCTGAGGTCTTTAATTGGACGAATCGACCTAACCAGCCTCGGTCCCGATCCTCATCGATGCTTGAGAATGAGGCCTTACTAGCTCGACAGACAAGTTTGATTAATCCCTCTCGATAGAGTCGGGGACTATACAAATGCATGAGATGGTCGATGGTGAATGGGCACCCCTCGATTTTGCTTATGAAGAAGCGGAGGAGAATTACTATCCTCTATAAAGAAGGATGAATTTGACTGAGGGTCACCTCGTACCTCTTATAGAAGGCAATGATGACCGGATCCAAGGGGCCCAGCGTGAAGGTATAAATGTAAACACTTAAAATACCCTCCACATGGGTAGTAATCGCTTCTTCGGGCGTGGGGACCACCACGTGCTTATTAACCCAGTTGCAATCCTCCTTGACCTTGGAGAGGAAGCTATCGGTGACCGAGCATATATATCTCGAGACCGGTTCACACCGACCCGGTACTGAGGAGGGTTTATCGACCTTGATATCAACACCGGTTGGGCACCTCGCAAGAACGAATATCTTCAGGGGAGGTTTCGGTGTCGGTTCCTCAGTAGCAGCAGATGAAATATTTTCCTCTACAGCCGGTTGCGAGGTAGAGGGAGTTTCTTTTTGGGGAAAGGATTTTGAAGTCTTCACCATTTCTTTGATAGATGAAGGAAATAGAGGAAGTTTAAAGATTAAGTTTGATGGTTGGGGATAAAAACAAAGCTGAAGTTCTTGTGAAAGGATTTTAGAATAGCCAGAAATTTAATAATGGGAAGTGTTGAAATTTCTAAGAAACAAGAGTAGAGAAGATTTGGATGTAAAATTTTGAATGAATGAAGAAGGGGGTATTTATAGTTTCCAAATGGCGGTTCAAAGCCATAAGTGTCCGACCAGCAACTGATGAACATTTAATGCCATTAAGACGTGCCTAACGAGATGTTTCGTTCATTTTGTCGTTTCTGACGCGGAGTATTGAGGAGAGATATCGGAAGCTCATATCATTTCTCGTCGTTTACTCTCTGAAAAACAAGGGGACTATCTGTATATGGTCGAAATCGGGCGCGACTATTGCATTTTTAATCGGGCTCAGAATGCGATGGGTTGAAGATCGACCTCGAATCTCATCGAACCAGAACACGAGGTCAGAATGTCCGTCCTCAGGAACATTGATCCCATGATCTCGGAATCGATCTTGACCCCAAATAAGCTCAAGAAAACATTGCCAGTATAAAACAACAGAAGACCAAAATAATGGAAGGCCGAAATATCCGTAGCCGATCGGATATTTCGACGGGAATCTCGACACGTGTCACTAAAGAACCGGCAAATCAGCAAACCAGGAGATTTGTACCTTTTATAGAATTGTATCTAAAGTAGGACTCCCCTACTATATAAAAGGGAGTCTGATTACTTATAAAAGACATTTTAACACGTATTTCAAGGTAATTTATTGTTATTTCTAGTTCTTATTATCTTGTCATTCTGTTCCAGTATCGATAAAAGTATTTTTTGCCCAAGGGTGACTAACCTTCCAAGGCTAAGATAATTCTACTTGTGTGGTTTGCATTTACTTTCTCGCTATTTATTTTCACTTCAATCTGATTTATCATTTTGTATCAAGTTAGATCACGTGTCCTTAAAACCACGTACAAATTTAATTGTTATCCGATTTTGAGGGTAAACAAGTACGTAATATGAGAATTAAACTATTTAAACACAAAATGCTCCTCTGAGAATAAGTAATTCAAATACAATGATCCTTTGATTATTATCATCGCATAAACATGCATTAACAATCCTACATAACTAGTAAGTAAACCAAATGAACCTAATAACATTAAACATTATAATAATATATAAAATAATGATAAATATTGAACAATTATAATATTAAAGAAAAAAATCCTCAAAAGTTTGACCTTTTTCTCTGCCAGATCCAATGTGGTCAAGAATCAGTTGCATGCTAGAAAACGAGTGAAAATAGTTGGGGCTAGCCAGTTTTCAGATTGATAATTGAAAAATAGCTAGCGTTTGCAAAGTCATTGAAAAATAGCCACTATTTTGCTGCAACACGAAAAGTTCCAGCATAATATATTGGAGATTGGTGCACCTGTGTATGAACTTCGAGCATATTATGCTGGAACTCCAACACACGGAAAGTTCTAGCATAATATACTGGAGATTGGAGTACCTGTGTATGAACTTCCAGTATATTATGCTGGAACTTCAGTATATTATGCTGGAAGTTCACATGTAAACAATTCGAACTCCAGTATATTATGCTGAAATATTTTTCGGATTTTGAATAATGTTTTCATTCAGATTTATCTTTACATGAAAAATGGCTAAATTTCGATTTCTTTTGAAACTGTGGCTATTTTTCAATCACCACTTGTAAATCTGGCTATTTTTGAATTTCACCCGAAAGCGACGGAACAATGTAAGTCTTAGAATTTGGGCCCAGATGAGTCCGACAAATCTGTTTGGGTCAATTCTTGGCTTTTATGAAGGAGGAATTTACATAGAATATAACCTTTTTAAGACTTATTTATATAAGAGATTTTTACCTTCCTATACCGCATATGAAACTTTATTACCCTCCCTAATCAAGTTTTAACTTAATTACATGGTCATATGCAATTTACTAATTATATGCAAATTAGATTTAAATGAGTATCCCTTTTATATTATGAATTGAATAAGGAATCAGTTTAGGAATTGAATAAGGAATCAGTTATTTCCCATCACTGTTCTCTCTCTCTCTCATGCTCTCTCTCTCTCTCTCCCCGTCTCTCTATCTCTTCTTCTCTGTTCTTTCCCTAATTTTTCTTCCTTTGTGTTCTCTACTTTTTATCCTTTCATGTTGTATATAGTTTTAATGGAATTCATCAATGGATTTCAATTGTTTTACTGTAGAGTTTTCACTTAGCAATTTCCTTCCATGTTGCCCAATTGGCGTTCAAATTTAAATTGTCAATCAATAAATTTTAAAGGTGTTTGACTCTCCACCATTGACAGCCATTAAAAAGCTTAGCTTTGAATTCGAATTTGGGTTTTCAAAAACCATTATTTGTTTGGATTGGGTGTTGTTGCAAACAATTGAGAATATTGTTTGAAGTTTATATATCAATTTTGAGGGTGCTTGGGGAAGATTAGACTTGATTTTGACTGAATTTCAGATCGACATTCGAAGAAAAAGAAGAATACATGACATACAATATACTTACAAAATTGTATATAATTGTATGTAAATTGTATTTAAGTTGTATTATGTTGTAGTTATATATATTTTTATTTGAATGTTGTATGAAAGTTGAAAAATAGTTGTATAATGTATGAGACAGTCCTATGCACTCCCAACTCGTATAAAAAGGATCCTAAACCTATTTTGGAGGGGGGGGGGGAGGCGTTTTTGAGAGGATCTTTTGACCAAGGGAGATCACAGAGCCGCCGTGGAGGCCAAGTTTCATCTTTTCTTCCACCAAACTTAGTAAGTTTTATGTTGCTTTGTATGATTTGTTGTTTTGCTACCATGTCTATGTGGAGCTAAACTTCACATTCTAGGGTTATGGTTCTTTCATGACTATTGTTATTCGAATATCGCTTTCTTGATTTGAAATATTGGTTTATTTATTCAGTCCTACGCTTAATTATTTGATTGTTTGATCACCAATTAAATACTATCAATGAATTTAGAGTTGAACTCGAAAGTGAGAATTCTATATTAGATATAGGATTGAGTAGAGCAAGTTCTTGAACTCGGGCATTGAGGGATGTATTCGCGGTTAGGATAGATATATGCTAATTGCCTTGCTTTGTTATTATACGGGAATTATAAATACATTCTTGTTGATTCTAAATCTATAGACATATAGGTGTTAGGTTAGCTTGAATAAGCAAGTAGGAGATCGACAGATTCTTATGAGCAATATTAGCCCCGTCAACTAACAAACCAGGTAAATTAGTTAATCTATTCGATTTAAGAATACAATAGGATTGTTAGATAGCCCACAACCCTAGATAGTTTTTATTACATTGATAACATAAAAATCTGTTATTCTTTTGTTTAGAATTCACTATTTGTTTTTCTTTATTTTAATTAGTTTAGAAGCACCACTTTTGATTTTAATTCTTGTTTAGATAATTAGGATAGTCTAATTTAGTTAATAGTTGATAATAAGTCCTTATGGGGTCGACATCCGACTTATCCTTCTCGAGCCATCAACATTAGAAATACCCCTTCGATTCCGAAACCGCTACACTCCGTTATTTCTGGGGTCGATATCCGACTTATCCTTCTCAGGCACCATTTCACAACACCTTACCCTGAAGGCAATTTGAAGAAGACCATAACACCGGCGAGCTTAACATGTTCAATCAAGGACGACGACACCAGATCATAGATGAAAATTCCACCACACTTAAAATACCAAGTTTTGTTACTCCATCAACCCAAACACTCATAGTCCGATTGCCTTTCCTCCGCTGGAAATAAAACACTGATGGTAAGTACCCTCAAACACTGATGGGTACGTGAGCATCAACTAGGAATGTAAAATAAAATACAATATCTGTCCGGAATACAAATTTGGACAAGAGAAATATAAATACTCTGAAGGAGACTCTTCCAGCTGCGGGTCGTAATATGGAATTCTGCTCACGTAAGTCCCCGCATGCATACATGCCTCTGCTCTCGCAAGACCACTAGTCATATATGTACCTGCACAAAAATGTGCAGTAAGTGTAGTATGAGTACGAAATCAACGTGTACCCAGTAAGTATCTAGCCTAACCCCGGAGAAGTAGTGACGAGAGGTCGACATCAACAATTACTAGTGGTCCAATAATATCATGTATAGTAAAGAGGTAAGTAAACATGAAGCAGGGTGAATAAATGAGATAAACAAGTATTGATTATATGGTACAAATACCCCTCTTTACGAGGAACTCGAGCTCTCCATTTGGAAATTTTCTCCTTAACCGGAGTGTATATATGAATATAGTAGATCTCATCAGATAGATTTTCATAACCCAAATCGGGAAAACTTACAGATACTCTAGCTTCTTGACAAATATCACGCACGATTCCATGAGGATATGATATAGGAAATGTCGAGGTGTACGGCCTGATCCAACATAAAATTTAAACTGTGCACTACCGAGGGTCGAATGGCGTGAACCATAGATATATCTATTAAACTGCCGAGGCGAACGGCCCGCTCCCATGAGAGTGTGGTACATAAATCTTACCGAGGCGAACGACCCGATCCCATTAGAATAAGAAGTACATAATGCTGTCGAGGAGAACGTCCCGATCCCATTAGAATAAGAAGCTTTAACGGGTCCTTGACCCCACTGACGAATAAACGTGTGAGTTATAATTTTCTTTAACAAAAACCTTTAAATGAAATATATATGTATCGCGGAATCATTTCGTAAGAGGAGTACAATTATTCAGTGACTACTCATGAGCTCGTGAAGTCTATATAATAGCAAGTCTAGTCTCAAGTAGCAATGTAAAATAGAGGAATTTAATAGGCGAGAGACTGCTCAAATAGTACAGCTATAACATGATGTGAACCTAAGCCTACCAGGACAATAACATGAATGTAGCTACGCGCGGGCTCTCGTCACCTCGCACGTACGTAGCCCCCACAACTAGTACACATCAATTTACAACACCTACGAGTAATTTCCCCCTCACATGGTTAGACAAGACTTACCTCGCTCCGAAATTCCATAACTGGCTCCAAAGCCTCTCTAACACCTCAAACTGATGCCCGTCGATCCAAAACTTGACATAGATAACGAAAGTCCCTGTTCCAAGAGCTCTAAACATCGCCCATCCAAAAGTAAACATGGAGGAAAATGGCCAAATCTCGTCTTTAAAATGACACTGCCCAGCCCGACTTTTGCTTCTGCGGTCCAACAGCCGCTCCTGCGGCTCCGCACCTGCGAAAATTCCATCGCAGGTACGGTTCAAGCTAGGCCCAACAGTCCCCAGATCTGCGCCCCATGCAACGCATCTGCGCTTTAACTTCTACGGCTCTTTGTGCGCAGATGCGGTCTCGCTTTTGCGGAACTTGACCGCATCTACGGTTCCAGCGTTCCCCAACCAAAAGCACTTTTGCGACCCTTTTGGCCGCTTCTGCGGCTCCGCACCTGCGGCCAAAACCTCGCAAGTGCGCTTATACCAGATACCAGCTGCCTTAGCATTTTCCTTAGTCTAAACATCGATCCGTTAAGCATCTGAAACTCATTCGAGGCCCCTGAGACCCCAACCAAATATTCCAACAAGTCCCAAAATAGCATGCAAACTTAGTCGAGCCTTTAGGTCACATCAAACAACGCTAAAAATACGAATCACCCTCCAATTCAAACTTAATGAACTTTAGAACTTCAAACTTCTACAATCGATGCTGAAACCTATCAAATCACGTCCGATTGACCTCAAATTTTGTACACAAGTCATGATCCACATTACGGACCTACTCCAACTTCCGGAATCGGAGTCCGACCCTGATATCAAAAAGTCCACTCCCGGCCAAACTTCTCAAAAACATTCAAATTTCCAACTTTCGCCAAATGACCCCAAAATGACCTACGGACCTCCAAATCCACATCCGGACGCGCTCCCAATACATGAATTACCATACGGAGCTATTCCCAGACTCAGACATCCCAAACAGACATCGATATCATTGAAATGCACTGTAACCCAAATTTATGAAATTCTTTCAAAATGTCAACTTCTACAATAGGCACCGAAACGTTCCCGCGTTATCCAAAACTTGATCCAGACATATGCCTAAGTCAAAAATCATCATACGAACCTATTGGAACCTTCAAATTCCGATTCCGAGGTCGTTTACTCAAAAATCACCCTTTAGTCAATTCCTCCAACTTAAAGCTTACGAAATTAGAATATCTCTTTCCAAATCAACTCTAAACTTCCCGAAATTAAATTCCGACCACGCGTACAAGTCATAATACCTGAAGTGAAGCTGCTCAAGGTCTCAAACTACTGAATGCCGTGCTAGAGCTCAAAACGACCGGTTGGGTCATTACAATTCATATATTCCATGCCTATTTAGCATTCCTGTAATTTATTATTGACCCATAGTAAGTGCCGATGTCGACTCCTCGTCATTACTTCTTCGAAGTTAGACTGAATACTTACTAGGTATATGTTGTTTATGTACTTACGCTACACATTTGCGCTAATCGTGCAGGATCTGAGGCAGGTGCATCTGGCAGTCATTCCGACGCGCATCCTCGGTACCCCGAGGCCTAGTGATGAGCTGCTTTCTGAGTCCGTTCTGCAGCACCCGGAGTCTCTCTTTTGCATTTACTTTCTGTCTACTCTACTTCAGACAGTAACTTAGTGTTTTGTATATTCTACTAGTTGCTCATACACTTGTGACACCAGGTCCTGGAAAATATGCTAGTAGACTTTATGGTTTTGGAGCATTTATTTCACTGCCTTTGATCTCTTATTAGCTTTCGCTTTACTTTATTAAATTTTTTACTCCTTATTTTCTTAATAAATAAAATTCAATTGCCTCGAAATTTATTAAAAAGAACAAGTACATGGTTAGTTCACTGTTGGCTTGCCTAGCGGCGACGTTGGGCGCCATCACGACCTATAGGAGAAATTGGGTCGTGAAATTTTCTTAAATACAGTGTTGATATAGTTACATGAAGTTATTATTTACTGTATAAAAAGTAGGTGTGAAAATAGACATAAAATAGTAATATATCAATTTGGTGTATTTATATACTATGCTAGTATACTGTTGTATCAAATATTAAAAAGTAACAACAAATACCAATATGTCATTTTATTATACTAATAAATTATTTTTGTTAAACTAATATCTATCTTAATATATTATATGCCAGAAATATTTGTAGTAATACACATAAAAAAGTAAAAATAAAAATGAGATAAAAGGTATATTATAGTTTATATAGAGTAAAAAAAGAAGGTAAAAGGTATTCACTTGAAAAGGAGCAACAAAATGAATGTAATCAAAAAATAAACAAAAACATAATTTGAAAAGATTGGAATCAGTAAAGGAGAAAAAGTAAGGATCCTTTAATAGGTAGTGGTAATTAATGAGAATTAAAATAGGTATAATGGTAATTATTTAGTAAGTACTATTTATAATAGATAGGGCAAGCGTAATTAAGATGGGCACTTTTCTTCGCTCCTTTCAACTTGATCTCTCAGAAACACAAATACAAAGAAGATGGAAGT
>AWOL01S0044921.1:31310-54953 GCA_000715115.1 Nicotiana otophora
GATTCATTTAAAGATGAGACTACATGAAAAAGATAGAATCTCGCCTGGCAACAACAACTGATTCAATAGCAGATGGTCTTAGAAAGAACCTTTTCTTCGATGCTTCTGATTCAATTCCAAAACAACCAAGAAAGTATGCGTAAAGATAAGATTAGCTCCTGCGAAGTAGCAAGGCTTGGGTAAAAATAGCACCAAGGCCAATTATTTTACTCAAAATTAATTTGTTTTTGAAATACAGAGTTATATGAATAATAAGGGAGAAACTACATCAAAATAAAATTAATGATTCATATAAATTTCTTAGTGAAAAATATTCCGAATAAATCCAACGACTAACAAACAATCTTGTTATACATTATTTGTGTATTTGTCCCGTTAGTTTTCTCCGCTTGGCCAATTCGGCTGATTTCCTGGGCCAACTTATAGTGTTTTTGGCCAAACTTCTAAAATTAGCTTATTTTGAGTAGGGCCCTTCAAAATCAAACCGTAACCGTTAACCGAACAGTAAAAAATGGCTTATTGGTATTAGGTTATCGGGGTAACGATAGGTGAACAAGTTGAAATTTTATAATTAACGGCTTAACAGTTTGAGGGCTTAATAGTTTGGGAGAGAATTACTCAATTTTCTTATCGGTTAAACCGTTAGCCCGATAAGAATTTTTAGATTTATACTTTTACCCCTATGTGAGTGTTTATTCGATATGGGTAAGTGTAAGTATTTGTGATGACCTGATAGGTCATTTATAGTTTTACCCTTCATTTCTGTATTCCGAGACCTCGAATAGCTCCGTTTAGCCTTCATCCATTTATGTGCGCAGTTCGTGTCTTCTTTCGGAAAAATTTTATATGAAAAATTGATGAAAATTTAAAACTTAACCTTAAAACTCATTTGAGATGACCACGTTCAACGTTTTGTGAAAATAGATCTGGATCAGTGTTTTGACGGTCCCGGTGGGTCCGTATCGTGATTTAGGACTTAGGCGTGTACCCGAAATTGAATTCGGAAGTCCCTAGTTTGATCTAATGTAATTTCCTGAAAACTAAAAATTTAAAGGTTTAAAGAATTTCTAAGTTTGTCCGTAAGTTGACTTTGTTGCTACCGGATTCGAATTTCTTTTTCGGAACTTGATATAGGTTCATTTTAGTATTTTATGACTTGTCTGTAAAATTTGGTATAAAACGAAGTTGATTTGACGTGATGCGAACGTCCGGTTGTAAAATTTGCATGTTCTTACGTTTCTTTGAAAATTCCATTCGTTGTGGTATCATATTCGTAGTTCTAGATATTATTTTGCTGTTTTGATCATGCGAACGAGTTCATATGATATTTTTGGACTTATCTGCATGTTTGATTTAGAGCCCCGAGGGTTCGAGTGAGTTTTCAACGCGTGGCGGAGTGTTTGAAAGAGTTAGGATTTTGCTGGGTTTGTGAACAGGCCTCAGACCTCGCATTTGAAAGTACATACGTCATAGGTTTGCATGGCAGAGTGTCTGATGTCACGACCCAAAACCCACCATAGATCGTGATGGCACCCAATGTCGCCTTAGGCAAGCCAACGTTGAACTACCAACTTAATTATGCATTTTATTTTTTTCGAAATCGTGAATTTTATTAGATAAAGAAATGAATGCATTAAAATCATGGAAACTTACAATTTAAATAGAATAGATAATAAAAGTGTGTACATGCTAAGCAAAACCACAAACAACTTCTAGAACATCCTAAAATCCGGTGTCACAAGTGCATGAGCATCTAATAAAGAGTGCAGTAATAATACAACATCTGTCTGAATATAAAATAGATATGATAAAGTAAATAAATAAGATGGAGACTCTGTGGGCTGCGGTGCGTAGCATATAAAGCAGCTCACCATAAAGTAACATCACCCATTGCGCCTACGCGCCAAGATGGCCACTAAATGAATTTTTCAGATCCCGCACATTTAGTGCAGAAGTATAACATGAGTACGTAAATCAATGCATACCTAGTAAGTATCTAGACTAAACATAGAGAAGTAGTGACGAGGGGTCGACATCGATACTTACTAGTAGTCCAATAAATTAATATGATAAATCATAACAGATATGAAGCACAACAGTAGTAGTGAGATAAAAACTCTAACTAACATAATCCTCCAAAATTGCTTTTAACGATATAAATCTCTCAAATCTCATGTGCCATCTCAACAGATCTGAAATATCAAGTTCAATCTCAAACGGATAAGGAATACCATATAAAATGACAGGCCTCAATAGAAGGGGGATCTCGTGAATATCCGGACTGCTAGTGGTATAACGCTCGATTATGCTGAGGTCGTACGGCCTAATCCAGAGTGGTGTGTACATTGCCGAGGATCGACCGACGCGAACCATAGATGCATCTCAATATACTGCCGAGACATTCGGCCCGATCCATAGGAAAGGAAGAAACTTATCAAATTACGAGTTACGTGCTTACAACACAGGTGCATGAGCATATAGTAAACATGATTTTTACCGTTTATGAAATATCTCGCCAAACACTCAAGGTGATAAAATTCGGCCTAATATATTCCCAAATCAATTTCAATTATAAATTCACTTAATTAAGATAGAAAATGAGTTCAAATAATTTAAATATTACATGATAAAGTCCTATGTCTACCCGGACATAAACATGCTTTTAGCTACGTACGGACTCTCGTCACCTCGTGCGTACGTAGCACCCACAACTGGTAAGCACATAACAATTTTAATACTTATGGGGCAAATTTCCCCTCACAAAGCTAGACAGGAGACTTACCTCGTAACGAAGTTCTATAACCGGCTCCAACGCCTCTCTAATACCTCAAACCAATGCCCATCGATCCGAAATTAGTCAAATAACGTGTAAACCAATAAAAGTATACTCCCATACTCATAATTAATCAATTTATAATACTTTTCAACTCCGCTCAAAATGTCAAGCAAGTCAACCATCGGGCCCACATGCCCGTATTTCGAAAATTTTTGAAGATAAACATTACCCATAATATAACGAACTCAAATATATGATTTATTCCTAATTCCATATCCAATTTCGTGGTCAAAATCTTAAAATACTATTTCTAGGTTTTCTTCCAAAAATTCTATAATTTCCATGTTAAAATCATATATAACCCATGTATTTAACTCGAAACAGGTAGGAATAACTTACCTTATAATATATGGCGAAAACGATCTTCAAGAATCACCCCAAATCGCCCCACACGAGCTCCAAGAACTTAAAAGTGATGAAATGAGCTCAAAATCCCGAAATTAGATGTTTAATACACCTTCAAGGCCTCCTTCTTTGCGATCGCGTACATTATCCATGTGATCGCAAGTAACAAAAGTTCCAGCATCATTTCATTCATCGCGATCACGGCCAAAACCTTGTGATCGCGATGTACAAATTTTATTTCCTCTTCACAGACACCCCTCGGTATACTGGCCATAACCTTTTGTACCAAATTCCAAATGACAGACGGTTTGATTTTGTGAATACTAGATTCAAAGGGCTAAAACTTTTAATTCTGGATCATCCCCAAATTCCTTATAGATTGCCAGATATAAGCTCTCAAAGTCAGACCACTGACAACAGAAATTCCTTCTACGCGATCGCGAATTTCCCTCCGCGATCGCAGTTCACAAGGCGTGGAATAACACTTTGCTCAATCATGGCAAAATGACCCGTAGCCCTTCCGAAACCCAATCGAGGCCCCCGAGACCCCGTCCAATCATACCAACCATTCCCAAAATATGATGCAAACTTGCTCGAGGCTTCAAATCACACCAAACAATATCAAAACTACGAATCGATGATCAAAACCCTTCTTTTAACTTTCAAATTTTCAAACTTTGATGAATGCGTCCGAATTACACTTAAACATTTCGGAGTGACGCCAAACTTTACATGCAAGTCACAAATCATGATACGAACCTATTCCAAGGCTCGGAATCCCAAACAGACATCAATAAAATCAAAGTTCACTTCAAATCAATCTTAGGAAATTCTAAAACTTTCAAAATGCCAACTTTCCACAATAAGCGCCGAAATGCTTCCGGACCACCTGATACTCAACCTGAACATACGCCCAAGTTTGAAATAATTATATGAACCTATTGGAACCTTCAGATCCCGATTCCGAGATCGTTTACTCAAAAGTCATATCTTGGTCAACTCTTCCAATTTGAAGCTTCCAAATTGAGAATTTTCCATCCGAATCAACTCCGAACTTCGCGAAATTCAATTCTGGCTACGTGTACAAGTCATAAAACATGAAGTGAAGCTACTCGACCTCAAAATGCTGAACGACGTGCTAGAGGTCAAAACGACCGGTCGGGCCATTACATTCTCCCCCACTTAAACATACGTTCGTCCTCGAACGTGTCAATAACTGCCCCGGAATTGCCCAAAACCACTGTTTAACACCTCGTGCACCTACCCGTGACACCACAACCAATGTGAATACATTAGCTCGAGCCAGACTGAATATCCTTTTTGCTACCTTTGCCATAAGCCTTAGAACCAAATTCTAACATTCGGAATTCTCTACAAGACTTAATTTTAACATACGAACACCATATCAATCGCAACCCGTTGTACCAAATATGATTTTACACCCATGCTAAAACCACACAATACACCGCATAATTCGTATGCCCATAATAACATCCTCCAACCGTGGAAGCTGCAAATTCACTAATCTGATGCCCGTAGTATACCTCATATGCGCATAAGCCCTGATCCAACCCTCGTAATACTACAATGATGAAAACGAAGTGTAGAAGCTCATAACCACCTGCCAAATCAATAAATCATGGAGTCCTCCGGTTAACAAGAACTCTTGCCTCATTTTGTACTAAATAGTGACATGTTCCCTATAATATACTTTATATAAATCCGATTGCACTGATTTTAGGTCCAATAACCTTGTCTCACCCAGTACAAGCTGCTCGGGCAATAAGTCACCTCAAACACCGCAAAAAATCTCATATGACACCATCAATGCGCCAACATGCTACAAACTCGAATATGACCCATAAGGAAGAACAAACTCTAGCAAAGAACCATCTAGCCCACGTAATGAAAAATGGCCAAACAGATGCTATGAACCTATCTTAGAGATGAGAAACAAGGCACACAAAATAAGTATAAGGAAGCATACTCAATATCTCACTGTTGCGGCGTGCAACCCAATCCATACATGACACCGTTGCGGCGTGCAACCCGATCCAAACATGACACCGTTACGGCATGCAACCCGATCCAAGCATGATACCGTTGCGGAATACAACCCGATCCAAACATGACACTATTGTGGCGTGTAACCCGATCCAAATATGACACTATTACGGCGTGCAACTCGATCCAAATAATATACTCGTGACGGCGTGCCACCCGATCCACACATAATAATAAATAAGAAAATACCCATCAAGCAATAATGCTCATACCTACGAAATACCAGAATATCGACCACAAGCACGCCAAATGACAACCCTGGGGAGACAGATAGTGCCATGCGCTACAAAACTCAAGCACGACTAATGTGCAATAAATGACTTGCATCTAGAGAGCCATCTTGCTCATATAACACCACAAGCTACACGGGATCACAACACATGTGTGAAGAATCAAGCCATCTCATAACCCACATGACATAATAGAGTATTACATAGAATAGATGATGACAAGAATAACATCTAACACCCAAAGACTTCTCTATAAGCAATGTTATGCAGAATGAACACATTTGACCTGATTTAGATCATACATTCACATTAGATCTACTAACGAACCTCAAGCCGATTCCGATCATCCTATACTGGGTCAATAACCTTTCAAGGGTCCACGATGACCTTATTCATGACATATACGAGTAGTCGTCAATCGAAACAAACTCCCACATTCCACAACCCATGGAATAGAGCGCCTTTTAGTCATAACCTCTCCCATTGGCGACAATACCAAAATCTCCATACCTGATTTCAATCTCTAACAATCGAATCACTAACACGTCACACTTATATGATCTTTCCATGGGATATACTCCCATAACCTTCCGCACCAGGTAGTAAATCTGAACATTAATGGCCACCGACCATGCTATTTCTATAATACTAGCCAAGCATCCGCATTTCAATACCCAACACTCCTACCACAAAAAAAGACCATCCTCTGAATATCTGAAATCCCCCCCCCTCCTCCGAGCTCGTAACATTCTTATAAACACCGAATCGCAACCTTGATCCTCAACTTTCAATTTCCATACCACTCACTACACATATCATGCCACGACGCGAGAGTACATGAGTTTCATCATAACTCCTGAACCACCAATAGAATAAACACATCATCATCTAGAACCCTTTCACTTAACATATTTTAGAGGAACAATTGCAACACGCAACCGAATTCCAAAAACCGCAAAAAATGCAAACCTCCAGTCGTCGTCTAAATTGCCATAATTCTTTTGGGTTTCATTTACGCATAAAAAGGTAATCATAATCAAATACCTCCAAATCAATCAAATTACGGTGGCTGTCAAGCCCGCACGTACAACCACGAATCACCTATATAGCCTTACCACCTTGAAGTAACCGATCATTTCCACAACCATGCTGATTTAAACCACTACTAACTGACCCAACTTCTTTCAATTTACTCTTGACTTGCCTTCGAAATAATAGTTCTACTCAAACACATAATGGACCTCAAATAAGATTCATCCCGAGTGACCCAAATCCTGAGACCACATTGTCTCAATACCCATCAGCCATCTCATACCCTCCTTATGCACTTAATAGTATCTCCAACTGATACACCCGTTCTAAAAGACCTCCTGCGAATCCGAAGTTGTTTCCTCCATCTCTCTAACACTGCACCGCATACCTGGTGACATTCATAGAAATACTCCAAGCCTCTTTCACACTTCACTGCAAAACTAATTCCTTAGTCACACGATGAACTCGAAAATCCTTAGGCACCACACTTTACTTCTTGAACCCAGAAGAACCATTTTTTAGAGTCACCCACTCTGACATGGTCCCGAATATATAGATAGCAATAAGTGCTCCGGTAGAACACGAATACCCAGAAGAAGTAATCGAATGACTCTCTTTGCTTAATCATAACTAATCCACCAATATACCAATAACCCAATACTGCCAAGGCACACAATCACGTGATCCAATCGTAGAAGGTGGGCTCCCCCACTTAGCTTCAAGCCACAATTACATAAATCCATAATTCACAATGATTCCTTTTCCTTGGTTACGGTCACGACCCAAAATCCCACCACAGGCGTCGTGGGCACATAGTCTCTAAGACTAAGTAAGTCGATCATAATACCAATTCAAGCTATTTTTTTATTTTATAAATAGATAATCGAAACCAACAATGGAAATAATTATAACAACCTCCCAAGACTGGTAATACTGAGTCACGAACTCTAACTGAATACATGAAATGATCTCAAGGATCGAATATGCAATACTGTTCGAATAATAATTGACAGAATAATAAAATGGAAAGACTCCAAGGGACTATCACGACCAAGAAGTTCTAGCTTGAATCCTTGCGATAACCACACTAACTCTGCTCGAGTCCAATATCTCCAGTACCTGGCTCTACACAAAAATGTGCAGAAGTGTAGTATGAGTACACCACGGTCGGTACTCAGTAAGTATCAAGACTAACCTCTGTGGAGTAGTGATAAGATATAGTCAAGATACTCACTAATAAAAAATCCTAAAGTCTGGGGGTAACAACAGGTGCTTCTGGTACCTGTCCCCCAACTGGAGCTACTGGTGGCCCCTCAACTGTTATTCTGATAGGTGCTCTAGTCGCGGCACGTGCCCTTCCTCGACCTCTGCCTCGGCCTCTATCTAGGCAACGACCTCTTGCAGCCCTAACAGTATGTGCAGATGTCTCCTCAACTAACCTGGTAGCACGTGTCCTCACCATCTGTGAGAAAATAGAGATACAAAGGCTCAAATTCAAAATTCAACAAATTCACACGACAAGAATGAAGGAAGTGGAAATTTTCTAATAGTTCTGTAGCCTCTCGAAAATAAGTACAGACGTCTCCGTACCGATCCGCAAGACTCTACTAGACTCGTTCGTGACTCATAGAACCTATGAACCTAGAGCTCTGATACCAACTTGTCACGACCCAAAATCCCGCCACAGGCGTCGTGATGGCACCTAGTCTCTGAGACTAGGTAAGCCGATAACAACTACATTTCAAGCCATTTTTTTCAATATATATAAACCAATAGCAGAAATAATTACAAATATAACAACCTCCCAAGACTAGTAGTACTAAGTCACGAACTCTAACTAAATACATGAAATTATCTCAAGGATCGAATGCTCCATGCTGTTTGAATAATAAATAACAGTACAATAATATGTAAAGACTCCAAGGAACTGCGACGACTAAGCAGCTCTATCTTGAATCCTTGCGATCTGATTCTAACTCTATCCGAGCCCGTTATCTCCAATACCTGGCTCCGCACAAAAATGTGCAGAAGTGTAGCATGAGTACACCACGGTCGGTACCCAGTAAGTATCAAGACTAACCTCAGTGGAGTAGAGAAGAGGTACAGTCAAGACACTCACTAGTCTAATAACCTGTGCAATATGATATACAAAATAATAGAAAACAAATAACAATAAGGGCAACACAAACCAACCAATTATATGCACAGTAGTGGAACAAGAACGCCATTAATATCGCTCAACAAATAATAAATACAAGTACACCTAATTAAATCAAGTCCTTAAAATAAATATCTTTGAAATATAATTCTTTCCATAAATCTCTTTCAAACATAATTTCCTCAAATAGGTATCTTTAAAATATAATTCTTTCGATAAAAAGTCACTATGTGACACCCCATTTCATAATCATAAAAATACAGGTCTCAACCCTTTTCATATTTTTCGTAAACACGGGTCTCAACCCACTTCCATATTGTTTCACGGCACTTTGTGCCCATAATTAAATTATCATATTTCCCTGGCACCTCGCACCCATTTTTAATATCACATCTGCACGGACACTTCACGTGCCAATAATAAAACCATCATATTTTTCAGGCACTTCGTGCCCACGTTTCAAATCTCAACTGCACGGACAATTCGCATGCCAATATCATCATTATTTACTCACGGCACCTCGTGCCCACATATCTTTTCATAACCCGCCTGACAATAGCCACATGCTCCCAATTTCAACATAAATCTGACTATTATCAATTTACCAATAATAAAACAAATTGCACGAGGTATAAAAATAAACACAAAAAAAAATCACAACATCACATGAAAGATTAGCAACACCGAAATTCCACATCATCACATATCGTCCCTGACAATATCCACCCTTATCTCTCCTATAGCCACCCTTATCACTCCTATATTAGCATCCCTTATCCCTCCGCCCTGACAATATCATTAGCCACCCTTATTGCTCCTATTGCCACCCTTATCTCTCCTATAGCCACCCTTATTGCTCCGCCCGGACAATATTCCACAAATACAACAACAGTGAAATGCCACCCTTATACCCACATAATATCAACGGTGAAATGTCACCTTTATATCCTCAAACAAATAACTCAAATAACACAACAATTTACACGGAATATTATCACGGCAACATACAAAATCAATTCATATCAGGATTTGCCCAATGGCGACAACCAATTCCAAAGATATAACAAAATCAATTAATTTCACAACAAATAGCCCAAGGCTCCACACAATGTATATAAGACCCAAACAATAATCAACGGAGATAGAAATTACTCAACATAAAGCAAAGCCTTCATTAATCCAAATTCTCAATAATTATACAAACACCTCTTCTTAAGCTCATTTAATTAATTATTTGCAGAGGGAAAATCCATAATGAAATTAAATTCCAAGAATGATCAAACCAACAAACTCACGGAATTACATAAATTATCAAGTAACAATCATATCAAATTATCATATAACAACAAATTAAACCACAAGCATTTAGGCATGGAAAATAGATGATTTAATAAATACCAACAATTATCCAATTTACTACACAATATGCCCAAGACTTTAATTCAATGAATTTTGCACATATAAGTTTGAGTACGTACTCGTCACCTCGCGTACACAGCTTTTCACATTTTACATATGGCATATAAGACTCGATGCCTAAGGGGTAATTTCCCCACTCGAGGTTAAGCAAGACACTTACCTCGACGAAAGTAAGTCAATGCTTTTAATGATCTTCGCGAGTGAAGCCACCTCCGGACGGCTCAAATTTGAAATTAGCCCCTTAACAATACTACGATGGTCCACCACACTAAACAAATTTCAATCTACAACAATGAAACATAATTGCACCAAAATTAGTGACAAATTTCCATATTTTTGATCATTTAGGCATTTTGTAAAATACCTAGAGTGCATAATTCTTTACAACCCCCTTCAATGGAATTTATTCTCCTAACAACCACCTTCCACACAAATTATTCACCTCACAATCGTCTCTAGTCCATCCACAACTTCCTTTAGCACATGCATGCCCAACAATTCACTCCCAACCCACAAATCTTATCAATTAATTCATTTTACAATTTCTACAATGGGTATTCATTTAACTTGATAATTTATGGCTTCCAATAACCATACCATGAGTTACAATACCTAATTCATACTTATATTCCAATAATAAATCCGTACATGTAAGTCTAAGGGTGTAGGATTACCTTTTTAGAAGAAATCTTGCAAAACCCTCATTTGAGTTCTTGAAGAAATTTCTTGAAGATCTAAGTAGTTTATGTAAATTTCATCAATACTAGTGTACAAATAATTGAATTTCACATCAAGATAATGGGGATTGCTTATCTTGAAGTAGAGAGGAGTTGGTGGTCTTGAGAGAGTGGAGAAGAGCTCCAAACTTCGTCCAAATGAATTGGGGAAAATGAACCCCGAAATTGTATCTATAGGCCCAGATTTTTGGGTTTCGGATGCTGCCCTAGATGCTATGGCAGCACTTCACTGCCAGCCCTTCTTTCGGATGCAGCCTCGGATGCTTCGCATCCGCGGTCTCCTCTGCTAGCCTTTGGTAATTTGGTCATAACTTCTTACAGAAATGTCCAAATGACGATCGGTTTGAAGCGTTAGAAACTAGACTCGAAGATCTTTCATTTGATAGGTTGTACATCACATAACTCCTTACATATATGTATATACTCTCTTCCTAAGTTAGGTATGGTGCCGAAACATAACAAATCGATACGGAATGACCTCAAATTTTGCACACAAGTCGTAAATGACATAACGAAGCTATTTGAATTTCCGAAATCGAAGTCCAAGCTCGATACATCAAGGTCAATTCCCAGTCGACATTTTTCTTAAAATCTTCTATTTCCAACTTTCGCCAAAATATGTCGAATTCACCTACGGGCTTCCAAATCCAAATCCGTACATACACCTAAGTCCGAAATTACCATACGAAGCTATTGACATTATAAAAATCCCATTTTGGAGTCGTTTGCTCAAAAGTCAAACTCCAGTCAACTCTTTTCAACTTAAGGCTTCTAACATGGAATGTATTCTCCCTAACTAATCCCGAAACACCTGAAAATCAAAACTGACGATTCACACACGTCATAATATATCATATGAAGCTATTCAAGACTTCAAATAGTTTAAAGGGGCGTAAATGTTCAAAACGACAAGTCGGGTCTTTACATTCTCCACCTCTTAAACAAACGTTCGTCCTCGAACGTGCTAAGACTTATTCTGAGGTTACCAAATTGATGATTTTACTTTTACACATATACTCGTGGTTGATCCCACATTACCGCATTCGACATAAGCCATACAACACCATCTCAATTGAGATTATTCATGTTATCCATATTTGTAAACTTTAAGACCTAATTTCTTACACTCCAAACATTTTCAAAAAGAAAAACAATTTTCACATCAACGCACGAGCTATAGCAACTCGTGCCTACGCACACATCAAATTTTTTGATAGTGTTGAAGTACTTCAAATTTTTTTTTTTTTTTCTGGGGTGTTACATTCTTCCCCGCTTAGGATCATTCGCCCTCAAACACATAACATAATTTATCTCTTCTTTTGCACATCTCAATCTCCCAAATTTTTCTAACTCCCAAATTTTTCAGAAATTTCGGTAGAGTCTCTCCTGTAATAGTGCCTATCCACCTGCCAGAGTAACACCAAAACAACTCCTAACAACACATTCACATCCCAACAAAGCATCACAATTTATATATCAATAACACTAATCTCAACATTACAAGCACTGTATTATCATAATGATATATGAACATAAAACACATCATATGTATGCCCATAGCCACATCTCTGGTCTTAATAGTTGTTCATAATCGATTACAACATCGCCAATTAACCTCATGTTAAAACAAAATTTCGTTTCAAACCCTTACTTTACTAACAACGAGACACGAGGCATGAAGACCTCATAATTATTTACCCGATTTAATGAGTCACATTTAACGCCACCTGGGCACTCACCTCGTAGGCTAAAGCTCAATAATTACAGCACAATTATGGCACAGAAACACATAAAAGAATTATCACATAAGCCTATCAGGCATAACTCCCTATTAGTACCATAGTACAAATTTAACTTCACAAAAGGAGAATTTAAACTCATACATATTTCACCATAAGGACTTCGTCCTTATTTAACTTCCACCGCGGCTTGTAACCCGGTTTAAATATTTCACATCATATATAAAATGCGAGGATCTCGTCCTCAACTCCGAATCACAAGTATTTGCATATTGTGCCAACTGAAATTTCAATTTCCTTTCTTTTTTATTTTCAATAAATTTCATAAACATTTTTCATAACACGTAACGAACCCTCATACCGGTAGGGCATATAATTCATAAAAATTGGAATCAATTATTCTGAAATATATTAAACCCACTGTGATGAATAATAAAAATTGCTTTTGGACTTATAGCCCTCAATCATGCACCAAATAAAAATGACAGACACGGGCTCACATCCTCAATTTTTCCAACGGGGATAACATATAAGTGGGTCACAAAAATTATGAAGCTCACCCATAAGCGGAGCATAATAGAAGGACTCAGCTCAGAATTCAGAACCGAATCCAATTAAGGGACAATATCCTTTTATAACAAAATCAGGATCGTACCTGTAACGATACCATTTGGTGTATCGCCTCAGCCAAATCATAGCGTTTATATCAACGGGTGGGGCCTCTACCTCTTAGGCGTCCTCTACCCGCCTGTCCTCCACCTCTAACTGGTTGTGTACGTGGAGTAGTAACTGCATTGGGGCTCATCGCCTGAGTGTTCTGATAAAATTCACCCCTCCGAAGTCTGGGACAATATCTCATAATGTGCCTAGTGTCACCACACTCATAACAGCCCTTCTGAGGTCGCGGCTGCTCATACAGAGTCTGTACTGGATAACTGGAATAACCACTATAATAATCTCGTGTCGGTGATGCACTATAAGAACTTACTGGAGCACCCCGAGTAATCTGATGTGTAGACTGAGCTGGCCGACTGCTTGAGCCTCCGCTATAATGGGTCATAGCTGAAGAGTAAAATCCATCGAACCCTCTAGATCGTCGAGACCTTTTGGCCTCCTTAGACTCCCTTTCTTCGCCTAAAACACCCTCAATCTTTCTCGTAATTTCCACTACTTGTTGAAATGGAGTATTAGTTTGCAATTCTCGAGCCATGCATATTTTAATATCATAATCGAGCCCTTCAATAAATCTACGGACCTGCTCTTTGATTGTACGAACCAAGATAGGTGCATGACAGGCTAACTCACTAAACCTAATAGCATATTCTGACACTGTCATAGTGCCCTGATGCAACAGTTCAAACTATGTGTTCCACGCATCTCGGAGAGTCTGGGGAACAAACTCTTTAAAGAATATTTCCGAAAATTGAGCCCAAATTGGTGGTGTTGTATCGGCTGGTCTACCTTCTTCATAGATTTGCCACGACCTATACATTGTGCCTTACAGTTGAAATGTAATAAAGTCAACTCTGCTCACTTCCACAATACCCATGGTGCGGAGAATACAATGACAATTTTCTAGAAATCCTTGGGCATTCTCTGTAGTTTTGCCATTGAAAGTAGGTGGGCTATACCTCTTAAACCTCTCAAGTCACTTTTGTTCTTCTTTTTATGCCTCTGGCCTGACCTAAGGCCGAACCGGAATAACAGGTTGTACCAGTATTACACCCGAAATTTGACCAATGTGAACCTGTTGCTCTGGAGTTGTGGTAGGAGTCTGAGCTACTCCCTCAATCCGCAAAATATTCGATGCAACAGAGATTAATCCCGTGTGAGTTAATGTACCAAACATACTCAAGAACTGTGCTAAATTCTCCTGAAGTCTGGGGGGTAACAACAAGTGCTTCTGGTACCTGTCCCCCAACTAGAGCTACTGGTGGCTCCTCAACTGTTATTCTGATAAGTGCTCTAGTCGTGGCACGTGCCCTTCCTCGACCACTGACTCGGCCTCTACCTAGACCACGGCCTCTTGCAGCCCTAGCAGTATGTGCAGATGTCTGCTCAGCTAACCCAGTAGCACGTGTCCTCACCATCTGTGAGAGAATAGAGATACAAAGGCTCAAATTTAAAATTCAATAAATTCGCACGATAGGAATGAAGGAAGTGGAAATTTCCTAACAGTTCTGTAGCCTCTCGAAGATAAGTACAGACGTCTCCATACCGATCCACAAGATTCTACGAGACTCGTTCGTGACTCGTAGAACCTATGAACCTAGAGCTCTAATACCAACTTATCACGACCCAAATCCCGCCACAGGCGTCATGATGGCACCTAGTATCTAAGACTAGGTAAGCGATAATAATTACATTTCAAGCCATATTGTTTAATATATATATAAACCAACAACGAAAATAATTACAAATATAACAACCTCCTAAGACTGGTAGTACTGAGTCATGAACTCTAACTGAATACATGAAATTATCTCAAGGATAGAATGCTCCATATTGTTTGAATAATAAATAATAGTACAATAATATATGGAAAGACTCCAAGGAACTGCGATGACCAAGTAGCTCTACCTTGAATCCTTGCGATCCGACTCTAATTCTATTCGAGTCTTATATCTCCAATACTTGGCTCTGCACAAAAATGTGCAGAAGTGTAGCATGAGTACACCACAGTCGGTACCGAGTAAGTATCAAGACTAACCTCAGTGGATTAGAGAAGAGGTACAGTCAAGACACTCACTAGTCTAATAACCTGTGCAATATGATATACAAAATAATAGGAAACAAATAACAATAAGGACAACACAAACCAACGAATGATATGCACAGCAGGGGAACAAGAACACCATTAATATCGCTCAACAAATAATAAATACAAGTACACCCAATTAAATCAAGTCCTTAAAATAAATTTCTTTAAAATATAATTCTTTCCATAAATCTCTTTCAAACATAATTTCCTCAAATATGTATCTTTCAAATATAATTCTTTCAATAAATACTTTTTGAATAAAAATCCTTCCAAATACATATTTTGAATATAATTCTTTCGATAAAAAGTCACTATGTGACACCCCATTTCATAATCATAAAAATACAGGTCTCAGCCATTTTTATATTTTTCGTAAATACGGGTCTCAGCCCACTTTCATATTGTTTCTCGGCACTTCGTGCCCATAATTAAATCATCATATTTTCCCGGCACCTCGTACCTATTTTTCATATTATATCTGCACGGACAGTTCACGTGCCAATAATAAAACCATCATATTTTTTCGGCACTTCGTGCCCACGTTTCAAATCTCAACTGCACGGACAGTGCACGTGCCAATATTATCATTATTTACTCACGGCACCTCGTGCCCACATTTCTTTTCATAACCCGCCTGGCAATAGCCACATGCTCCCAATTTTAACATAAATCTAACTATTATCAATTTACCAATAATAAAATAAATTGCACAAGGTATAAAAATAAACACAAGAAAAATCACAACATCACGTGAAAAATCACCAACACCACAACTCCACATCTTCAGATATCGTCCTTGACAATAGCCACCCTTATCTCTCCTATAGCCACCCTTATCACTCCTATAATAGCCTCCCTTATCCCTTCGCCCTGACAATATCATTAGCCACCCTTATTGCTCCTATTGCCACCCTTATCTCTCCTATAGCCACCCTTATCGCTCCGCCCAGACAATATTCCACAAATACAACAACAGTGAAATGCCACCCTTATATCCTAAAACTAATAACTCAAATAACACAATAATTTACATGGAATATTATCACGGCACCATGCAAAATCAATTCATATCAGGATTTGCCCAATGGCCACAACCAATTCCAAAGATATAATAAAATAAATTAATTTCACAACAAATAGCCCAAGGCTCCACACAATGTATATAACACCCCAAAAACAATCAACAGAGATAGAAATTACTCAACATAAAGCAAAGCCTTCATTAATCCAAATTCTCAATAATTATACAAACACTTCTTCTTAAGCTCATTTAATTAATTATTTGCAGAGGAAAAATTCATAATGAAATTAAATTCCAAGAATGATCAAACCAACAAACTCACGGAATTACATAAATGATCAAGCAACAATCATATCAATTGTCATATAACAACAAATTCAACCACAAGGATTTAGGCATGGCAAATAGATGATTTAATAAATACCAACAATTATTCAACTTACTACACAATATGCCCAAGACTTTAAATCAATGAATTTTGCACATATAAGCCCGAGTACGTACTGGTCACCTCGCGTACATGGCTTTTCATATTTTACAAATGGCACATAAGACTCGACGGCCAAGTGGTAATTCCCCCACTCGAGGTTAAGCAAGACACTTACCTCGACGAAACTAAGTCAATGCTTTAAATGATCTTTGCGAGTGAAGCCATCTTCGGACGGCTCAAATTTGAAATTGGCCCCTTAACAATACTACGATGGTCCACCACGCTAAACAAATTTCAATCTACAACAATGAAACACAATTGCACCAATAGTAGTAACAAATTTCCAGATTTTTGGTCATTTAGGCATTTTGTCAAACGCCTAGTGTGCATAATTCTCTACAACCTCCTTCAATGGAATTTCTTCACCTAATAACCACCTTCCACACAAATTATTCACCTCACAGTCGTCTCTAGTCCATCCATAACTTTCTTTAGCACATGCATGCCCAACAATTCACTCCCAACCCACAAATCTTATCAATTAATTCATTTTACAATCTCTACAATGGGTATTCATTTAACTGGAGAATTTATGGCTTCCAATCACCATACTTAATTCATATTATATTCCAATAATAAATCCGTACATGTAAGTTTAAGGGTATAGGATTACCGTTTTGGAAGAAATCTTGCAAAACCCTCCTTTGAGTTCTTGAAGAAATTTCTTGAAGATCTAAGTAGTTTATGTGTAGATTTCATCAATCCTAGTATAGAAATAATTGAATTTCACATCAAGATAATGGGGATTGCTTACCTTGAAGAAGAGAGGAGTTGGTGGTCTTGAGAGAATGGATAAGAGCTCCAACATTCGTCCAAATAAAGTGGGAAGAATGAACCCCGAAATTGTATCTATGGGCCCAGATTTCTGGGTTTCGGATGCTGCCCCAGATGCTATGGCAGCACTTCACTGCCATCCCTTCTTTCGGATGCGGCCTCGATGCTTCGCATCCGCAGTCTCCTCTACCAACCTTTGGTAATTTGGTCATAACTTCTTATAGACATGTCCTAATGACTAACAGTTTGAAGCGATAGAAACTAGACTCGAAGAGCTTTCATGTGATAGGTTGTACATCACATAACTCCTTATATATATATATATATGTAGATACTCTCGTCCTAAATTAGGTCTTGTGCCGAAATATAACAAATCGATCCGGAATGACCTTAACATTTGCACACAAGTCGTAAATGACATAACGAAGCTATTCAAGTTTCCGAAATCGAAGTCCAAGCCCGATACATCAAGGTCAACTCCCAGTCGACATTTTTATTAAAATCTTCCATTTTTCAACTTTCGCCAAAATGCGTTGAATTCACCTACAGACTTCCAAATCCAAATCCGGACATATGCCTAAGTCCGAAATCACCATACAAAGCTATTGACATTATAAAAATCCCATTTCGGAGTCGTTTTCTTAAAAGTCAAACTCTAGTTAACTCTTTTCAACTTAAGGCTTCTAACATGGAATTTATTCTTCCTAACTAATCCCGAAACACTTGAAAATCAAAACCAACGATTCATACACGTCATAATACATCATATGAAGTTATTCAAGACTTTAAATAGTTGGAAGGAGCGTAAATGTTCAAAACGACAAGTCGGGTCTTTACAAGACCAATCTACTATGCATTCTTTCATATCTTCACATGCTTAAATTGGTTCATCTTGTGAGGTTAAGACTTAATCGAGAGAGGCATTTTTGCTGAACGTTTGAACTAATGATTGAGTGAATTTGAGAAACTCACTTAAATATTAGAAGTGAATTATCTAGAGTTAGATCCCAAATAATTATCTTGCACCTATCCTATCTAAACCCTATATTCTCCCATTGATAACCTTCTTTGCTTATTCTTTGTTTCGATAATCATTACTAGATTCTTAGTTAATTTAAGTTATTAATCATATAAATCCTGATTGTTGATTCTCCTATATAGAAATCAAGCTACAAACTACAAAAAAATTTCTTAACTCCAATCCCTGTGGATACGATATTATACTATACAATCTTTGACTAGCGAGCATAATTTAAGTGGTGTTCCGAGCTCATCAAATTTTGGCATCGTTGCCGGGGATTGGAAATCAATAGTGTTTAAAATAGTTTATAGTGTTAATTCAGGAATATTTCTTTTTAATTTATTTTATTTTTCCCTTTTTATGGTTGGTGTTCTTTGACTGTGCGTATGTTACAGGTTCAGAGCGGTGCATGACTAGAACTTCTGTGAATGAAGTGCTACCATACGAGCCAAAAATTGAAAAACACTGTCATTCTGCGACAATTGAAGAAGGAAATAAATATCACCGAGATAACAAAAAAAGTTGGGAAATCCTCAACCAAAGAACTTATGGCTGGAAACGATGAAGATACTGTGCATTTGGTTGCGAAAGAAGCAGCCCAACAAAGAGAACAAGTTGCACGGGAGGCTGAGGAAGTAGCTATTAGAGATGCGCCGAACATCTATGAAGAAGAGAGGGGTCTCAGACTTAATCAACATCAACCCTTGCCTGGGAGACCACTTGGCGATTATGCTAGACCGATCTACAATCAAGGTTTATCAAGTGTTATACCACCTCCAATTGCAACAAATAATTTCGAGTTAAAGCAAGGGTTGCTTTAAACCTTCAGAATTGTTGTGTCTTCAGAGGGAAGCCAAACGAAGATCCAAACACACATCTAATAGACATCGAGGAGATTATGAACACATTTCAATACAATGGTGTGTCACAAGATGCAGTGTAACTAAGGGAATTCCCTTTTTCTCTTAAAGATGATGCAAAGCAGTGGCTTCAAAGCTTACCCACGGGATCAATTAAAACATGTGATGACCCAAAAGGTCATCTTATATTTTAGAACTCGAATCTGTGCTCTTAAGCCTTAAAAATCTCATTTTTACCCTTCTCGATTTGCATGCGCAATACAGGCTGGTTTCCGTAAAGCTTTTATTTTGAAACCTAATGAAAATAAGAATCTTTGCCTTAAAAGTTAATTTTAGTTGACTTCGGTCAACAGTTTTTGGTAAACATGCCCGGATCCGTGCTTTGACGACCCCTATAGGTCCGTATTGAATTATAGGACCTAGGCGTATGCCCGAAATCGAATTCGGAGGTCCCTAGCTTGAGTTATGAATTTTTGATGAAAATCAAAAGTTTGGAAATTATTTATTTTTAAGAATTGATTGATATTTGGCATTGTTAGTATCATGTCTGTATTTTGGTTTCGGAGCCCGGTACAGGTTGATTATGATATTTAAGACTTATCCGTGAAATTTGGTGAGAAACGGAGTTGATTTGACGTAATTCGGACGTCCAGTTGAGAAAATAGAAATTTTAAAGTGTTCTTGAGAATTTCATTTGATTTGGTGCTAAATTCGTAGTTCTAGGTGTTATTGTGGTGATTTGATCATGCGAGCAAGTCTGCGTGATATTTTTAGACTTTCGTGCATGCTTGGTTTGGAGCCCCGAGGGCTCGGGTGCCATTCGGGCGATACGCGAGTTGAGTTCAAACCTCAACAAGGCTGCTGGTGCACCAAATCTGGTGTGCCCGCACCTGCGAGCCTTTGGTCACAGGTGCGCAGGTACGAGTGATAGCCCCGCAGGTGCGACCCAGGCCTGGACGTTATTTTTCCGCTGATGCAGAATTCTGTCCGCAGGAGTGGGGCCGCAGAAGCGGAACCAGGTTCGCAGGTGCGGCCCCAGTTGGCCCAGTCCTTTTCCGCAGAAGCGCACGTCCTGTCCGCACGTGCGGATGCGCAGGCACGACCAAAGCACCGCAGGTGCGAAGGTCGCTGGGCAGTGAGTTCATTTAATTCAGACTCCAGCCATTTTTCTTCACGTTTCAAAAGGATAGGAGGCCTAGGGTGATTTTTCAAAGATACTTTCTTCCCCAAATCATAGGTAAGTGTTCTTTAACTCGTTGCTTTCAATCTTTTACTTCATTTTACAAGAATTCAACCTAAAATCTAGAGTTTTCATGATAGAATTAGGGGTTAGGGTAGAAACTAGAGATTTCTGGAATTTGGGGATTTAGACCTCGATTTAAGGTCGGATTCTAAAACCAATTACATATTCGGGCTCGGGGGTGAATGGGTAAATGAATTTTGGCCCGAACCTCGGGTTTTGACTAAGCGGGCCCGGGGTCGATTTTCGACTTTTTGGAGGAAAATTTGGAAAATATGTAATTATTCATTAAAGTTGATTTCTTTAGTAATGTTTGATATTATCGAGTCATTTTTGAACAAATATGAGTGGTTTGGAGGTGAATCCCAAAGGAAAAGCTGTGATTGAGAATTTAGTGGCCTTCAGAGTGAGGTAAATATTGTGTCTAACTTTGGCTCGAGGGAATAGGTATTGTGTGAGTATTTGCTACATGTTTTGTTGTTTAATACGATGTATAGTTGAGGTGACGAGAATCTATGTATTGTAGTCGAGTCATAGCATGCGAGTGAAATTCCATTCTTACAAATTGTAGTCTTAAATCTTGTTATCCATGCTTATTGTTGTTGTTGAAATATTGGGAAACTTGCATCCGGTTCCACCAAGGTTGATAAAATTGTGAATATTGATGCGAGATTGAGATGTTAAATTGTGAAAGTAATCATTGATGAAATATTGATTTCTTTGTGAAACTTCTCTCTATCCGTTGTGATTGATTCTGTGAATTGTGAGAAAGAGTGTAAAGCACGAAGCGTGATGCCGTGCATGATTTATTTATATTGTGAGGAACAGTGTAAAGCACGAATGGTGATGCCGTGCATGATTTATTTATATTGTGAGGAAGAGAGTAAAAGCACAAAGGGTGATGCCGTGCGTGATTTATTTATATGATGAGGAAGAGTGTAAAGCACAAAGGGTGATGCCGTCCATAAAATATTTATATTGTGAGGAAGAGAGTAAAAGCACAAAGGGTGATGCCGTGCAGTTTTCCTTGCTGTTTTAATTGCTCAATTCGTTTAAGGATTTTCGGTTTAATTCTGTCTTTTCATTATTCTCACTCTTTATGTTATATCCCCACATTGTATGTTACCTTCCTATTATTTCTGCGCTATTTCTTTATTTACTATTGTTGCCACTAGCATGATTATACTGTTCAGGTCATAGTGGGTGTCTTTTCCTAGACTCGTCACTACTTCGTCGAGGTTAGGCTCGACACTTACCAGTACATGGGGTCGATTGTACTGATGCTGCACTCTGCACTTTCTGTGCAGACTTTGATACCGGCTCAAGTTGATCGACATTTGCTATTGGTCCGCTGTCCGGAGACTCAAGGTAGATCTGTCGGCGTTCACAGACCTTGAAGTCCCCGTCTATATTTTATGTCCTATTATTTTCTTTCATTCAGACAGTTGTATTTTTTTCAGACTATTACTTGTAGTAAATTCTAGAATGCTCGTGAATTATGACTCCAGATCCGGGTGGTAGTAATTAATACAGTTTTATGATAGTCCGCACTTATTATATTTCATCTTAGTTAATTATTGTTATTTGCTAAATGGAAATAAGGAATTAGTTTAACGATTTGTTTCTAACGTTGGCTTGCCTAGCAAGTGAAATGTTAGGCGCCATCACGGTCCCGTCGGTGGAAAATTTTGGGTCGTGAAAGTTGGTNTATCAGAGCACTAGGTTGCCTAGGTCTCACGATTCACGAGCAAGCTTAGTAGAGTCTGGAGGATCGGTACGGAGACGTTTGTGCTTATCTTCTAGAGGCTATGGAGTTTAGGAACAAGCTTCACTTATATTCTCCTCTGTCGTGCGATTTTGCTTTCTCAATACTGATTGAACTCTTCTACTCTTATTCTCTCGCAGATGGTGAGAACACGTACCGCTTGCTCAGCTGAGCAGCAGCCAGAGCCTCCAATGGAAGCTCCTACGCGGGGCAGAGGTCGAGGTCGTGCCAGAGGCCGAGGCAGGGGTAGGGCTCATACTAGATCCCAAGCAGCAGCCCCAGCAGTGGAGCCTTAGGTAGAGCTTGATGAGGAGGTTCCAACCTAGACTGTTCCTGGCGGACCAGCTCAGGTTCCAGAATGGTTCATTGCTACCCCAGTACTTCAGGACGCTTTGGTCCATTTGGTGGGCCTTGTGGAGAGTGTGGCCCAGACTGGCGCATTTCCCATGGCACCAACAGTCTCTCAGGCTGGAGAAGGAGCCCAGACTCCTACCACTCCCGCTTCGGAGCAGATAGATCCCCGGTATCAAGCTCCAACATCTCAGCCAGTCGGATTAGTTCAGCCTGTCATTGCCGCACAGGTCGGAGATGGACTAGCCATGTCTTCTGAGGCTTTATGGAGATTGGACAGGTTTATCAAGCTCTTTCTCATTCACTTCAGTGGTGCTCCTTCAGAGGATTCCCAGGAGTATCTTAACAGCTTTCACGAGGTTCTACGAAACATGGGTATAGTGGAGACCAATAGGGTCGATTTTATTGCATTTCAGATGACTGGTTTCACCAAGGAATGGTGACTGCATTTCAGATGACTTCTCAGCTCTTCACAGAGAAGTTTCTGCCTATCACATTGAGAGAGGAGCATCGCCGTCAGTTTGAGCGTCTCCAGCTAAGCAGTATGACTGTTACTCAGTATGAGACCCGTTTTGTGGATTTGTCCAGTCATGCTATTCTTCTGCTTCCCACCGAGAGAGAGAGGGTGAGTAGTTTTATTGATGGATTTGCTCAGCCCATCAGATTGCAAATGGCTAAGGAGATTAGGAGTGAGATTTCCTTTTAGGCGGCTGCTAATGTCGCCAGACTAGTCGAACTGGTTCTTACTCAGGGAGGTCAGGGGTCTGACAAGAGACCTCGTCATTCCGGTGAGTTCAGCG
>AWOL01S0044925.1:0-17073 GCA_000715115.1 Nicotiana otophora
TCTTGTACAACATATGGCCCATCCCATTTTGAAGTAAACTTCCCTACAGGTTTATGGGAAGTACTTATGGGTCTTCGTACGACAAGGACTTGATCTCCTTCTTGAAAGGATCTCAGGCGAACTCTTTTATTCAAGGCACGAGACAATCGAGCTTGATAACATTCAAGACTCTTTTGAGCTTCCACCCTCTTCTCATCAAGAGCCTCTAACTCTGCTAATCGAAGTCGAACATTTTCTTCATCAGTAATCCCTTCTTGAATAGCTAGTCGTAATGAAGGTATTTAATGCTCGAGTGGCAAGACAGCTTCGACTCCATAAACGACCAAATAAGGAGTCGCTTGCATTGGCATGCGATGAGTCGTCCTATATGCCCATAGAGCTTCTTCCATACGGTCATTCCAATCTTGTTTGGATTTGGAGACGACTTTCTTTAACAAGTTTCATAGAGTTTTGTTGAATGCCTCAGCTAGATATCATTACCTTACAGTCCTCAGTATTTTTAGATAGTTAGTATTTTCAGTACTTCATTAGAGGCTTCATAGACTAGAGTAACAGTTAGACAAAGTCCCAAATCTTTCATATTAAACAATGATGACTGTAGATATGTTCAGACTCGTATTAGTGTTTCCTTATATGGAAGTGGAGCTTTGGTCCAGACTGACGTGACCCACATACCCCAGAATGTGGCTCTTGCAAAGCTTGGAGTGCTTCTTCTTCCACTAAGAATCGCAAGAGTACTCCCTCGAATGACCTTCTGTATAGAGTATCTTTGTAGTAAAGAAAGCGAGGTGCACGACGACGAATTTCAGTCCTTCTCCTCGGATTTTCTGGAAGTATCCCATAGCATAAGTAGTCGATAATGGGTTGTCTCCATTCTTCTTTCTCAACTTCAGAAACAGCGACAAGATGCTTGAGTTCATTTTCTTCACCTTCAGCATCATTTGGCGGCGGTACTACCTATTTAGCAGACAGTAACTTGCTCTGGATTAGGCAAGGATAACGATGAAGCTAGGGTAGCTAAAGCATCAGCCTTCTTATTTTCTTTCCCTGGCACATGCTGAATAGTCACATCACCGAGCCACCCCATTAATCTTTTAGCGTAATTATGATATGGGCGTAGTTTAGGCTTCTTCACCTCGTAACTACCTAGAAGCTAATTGACCACTAACTGAGAGTGACCATAGACTTTCAATTGCAACCGCTTCATTTCGATAGCCATTTCAAGCCTAAGTATTAGAGCTTGATACTCAGCAACATTGTTAGAGCTGAGTTTCTTCAAAATAAAAGAGTAGGGCAGAACTTCACCTTGAGAAGTGACAAATACTACACCAGCACCAGCTCCTCAGCGATGTGCAGCACCATCAAAGTACATCTTCCATGGAGGTTGAACTTCAATAACCATTGTGTCCTTATCAAGCAGTCCATCAATTAGCTCCCAATCATAAGGTACAGGGTGATTTTCCAAGAAGTCTGCTAATGTTTTTCCTTTTACAACCTTTTGAGGGATGTCCAAAATCTCAAATTGTTGAAATCGGAGATACCATCTCACTAATCGATCACTAAGAACAGGTTTTGACATCATGAACTTAATGGGATTTTCTTTAGAAACAAGACGAACAATATGAGCTTGAAAAGTAGTGCTTCGACTTTTGAATTAAGAAGACTAGCGCCAAACACAACTTTTCAATTAGCGAATAATTCAGCTAATTTGGTGTCATCCTGCTCAAGTAGTAAAGAGAGTTTTCTTTCCCCTCACTATTTTCTTGGACCAACATCGCTTTGATAGACCTTTCTTGTGCTGAGATATATAGTATCAACGGCTTTCCAAGTAGAGGGGCTGCTAAAACCGGAGGCTTCATCAAGTAGGATATAATTCTCTCAAAGGCATTGCTACACTCTTGGTCCCATTGAAAGGGACACCTTTCTTCATAAGGTGACTGAATGGTCGGCACCTCCCAGCTAGGTTTGAGATGAATCTCCTAAGGTACGCTAACTTTCCTTGCAGACTTTTTAATTCCTGAATATCACGAGGCTCAGGCATTTTCAAGATTGCATCTACTTTGTCTTGATCAATTTCAATCCCTCGATGTCGGACAATGAAACCAAGGAAATTTCCGAAATAACTCCAAACGCGCATTTCAATGGATTCATCCTAATTTGGTACCTCCGAAGCAACTCAAACACCATTCTCATGTCTTTCAAGTAGTCTCCCCTCTTTCTTGATTTTACCACCAGGTCGTCCATATAGCATTCGACATTTTTGTGGATAAGGTAGTAAATAATATTCTGCATAGCCCTTGATAAGTAGCACAAGCGTTCTTCAAGCCAAAAGGCATTACCCTGTAGCAATAAATACCTTTGGGGGTGCGGAATGCAGTTAGCTCTTCATCTTTTGGTGCCATGAAAATTTGGTTATAGCCTAACGAACCATCTATAAACAACATTGACTCATACCCAGTAGTAGCATCGATTATCAGCTCTGGAATAGGAAGCGGGAATTCATATTTGGGACACGCATTGTTAAGATCCCTGAAGTCGACGTACACTCGAATCTGGCCATTCTTCTTCCTTACAGAGACAATACTTGAAACCCATGTTGGGTATTTAACTTCACAAATAAAGACAGCTTCGATGAGTTTGTTAACTTTGGTTTCAATCAAGGGAACCAAGTCGGGCCTAAAGTGCCTTTGGGCTTGTGTAACGGGGCGAGCACCATTCTTGACGGCAAGGTGATGGACTGCTACTTTCGGGTCCAAGCCAGGCATCTCTTTGTAGCTCCAAGAAAAGACATCCCTGAACTCCTTGAGTAACTCAATATAAGTGCCTTCTTCATCCACTTCTAGTAAAGCACTTAAGTAGGTGGGTCTTGGTTCTTCAGCGGTGCCAAGGTTAACTTCGTTTAAGGCATCAACTGTAGTCTTCACTCCTTCTTCAAGTTCAGGTGGAGCATCTTTCACGTCTTCATCTTCTTGAGGGTCCCCATCGTTGAAGGATATGTGATAACACAGTGAAACATCATCCAATTTCTCGTCATCCTCCATTAAAGATAAAACACTATACTCGCCTTGTACAGTAATGTGATACAAAGAACCTACACTTTCTTCATCTTCATCACGTTCTTTAGTGTAGACCACAGTGTATAGCTTCACCTTCAGTACCTCATCACATGAAACAATGACTTTTGTTTGTCGCTTCATTCTAGAAGGAATCAAACTTTGGAAATCTTTAGAGATCTTCTGAATTTTGGGCAAATTGGCTGTTTTTGTATTTTGATAATTTCTTTGGAACTTATTCCCCTTCTTTAATGGACCTATTCTCTCAAATAAAGAAGTTCTCACAGTTGATTTTCCAAGTCGATCAAAGACAAAAGGCCCGTTAGAGGCGGCAAATTCATCTTCTACAGTGATATAATTATTGCTCGCGCTTCTTATGGAGATGCGCTCTGGTGACGGTTGCTCGTATCCCAAACCCTCACGTGGTTGCCTCATCGCATCTTCTGATGGGAGCTTCTCTAACTTTCACGGCTCATTGGGATTATATCCAGCTTTTGCAAATAACCTGTAAGCATTAGGATCAAAACCTTCATTTATTCGCTTTGTAGGGAATGCCACATTCTGCAAACGATTTTTGGCTACAAACCCTGCAAATGGCTTTGAGGACAACTTTACTGCCTCAATTCATTTTACTGGAAGAGTTAACTCCTTTAGATGTTAGTTTGGAGATTAGATGATTCGCATTCATCCTTCTTTCTTTTAGGCACATATTGGAGTGCAGGACTTACTTTCTTGCCATAAGACGCAATATCCCCTCTATGAGATTTATTCGCGTTAGGTTGTACCTCCTCAGTAACAGCTTTGGCTCTACAGCAATCACCTCAGCTCTTTTAGTTGTGGGATCGTCATTCTTTCTTTTCATGCCATCATCAACTTTTAGCTCCTTCACAATGCGGTTCTTCAAGTAAAACTTTGCATCGACGAAGTGTGACTCGGCCTCGATGAATGGCTCATCATCAACAACTTCTTCTCAACTTCACCCTCGTAGTACCTCAAACATTGATAGTAGGTAGATGGAACCACTTTATTCTTATGTATCCAACGCCTTCCGATCAAGACGTTGTATGAAGTCTTTGCATCGATCACATGCAGCCATTCATTGCATGTCTTCAATGGTGATTCCCAACCTAATCGCACCTATGGCTCTTTGCCCCCCCCCCGGTTGAATCCTTAGATAATCACACGACTTTCTGAGAGTTCGTTCATGGGAATACCAAGTTCTTTCACAGTGCGAATTGGCAAAATGTTCACTGAGGATCCTCCATCAACCAAAATTTGATTTACCCTTTCATCACAGATATAGCCAATCAGGTACAATGGGCGATTATGAAGAGTATCACTAGCAGAAGATACTCATTTGTGAATGTGACTTTTTCAGCACAAGAATTAACTTCTTGAGGAGTGGACTAGATGAGCTTTTTTGAAGATGGTGCCAACGGTAGGTCATCACTCTTTTCTTCCCTTTCATCAGCATGGCAACAGGAGGCATCAATACCCCCATGGGAAATCTTCGTGCGAAACCAACTTGGTAAAAACTCCTCCAAGGTCACTGGATGTCAAGGCTTTTGAGGGTGGTGCACCTCAACCTGTGCTTTCTTTAAGTGCTTATCTGTTCCATCTCCTTGGTATTTTTACCATCATTTTACTTATTGGTTGTTCTACTGATTCTTTTCGTGGGCTCCTTCTGTGGTGCCTATGACGAGTCACCATCGTCTTCAACTTTGTTGTTCTCCAGTAATTCTTCATCTTTACTTTCTTTAACACTACATAATTCGTCTGGACTGAATGAGCCAAAAGTGCTAGAGACTTGGTTTGTGCTTGCTTTCTCATCTTCAAGCACGATCTTCTTTTCACAAGCCAAGTCTATAACTTTGTCCTTGAAGACAGAGCACTTCTCCATAGGGTGGCTCACAAGTAGATGATATTTACAGTAATTTGGGTCATCCGTTTTCCCAGCTTTATTTGGCCGCTTCATCTCCGGAAGCTCAATGAGATTTAACTCAAGGAGTTCTTCGAAAATGGTTGTCACATCAAAATTCGGAAATGGGTACTCCTTTTATTTCATTTCTTTTAGAGTCAACTTTCCACTTGGCTTATCTTGAAATGAAGTGGATTTCATACTCTTCTTCTTGCTCACCTTCTTCGTGAACTTCACAAGTGATGTGTTGACATTCATAAATTTTTTGTTTTCAGATCATGGTACAAACTTGCTCCATTTTCTGACTTCTTGCTTGTCGTTCCCTTTACGAGGTTCATAGATGGGCGGCCTTTCATTTCCAGCAGAGGCCATGCTCAATTCCATGTCATGGGAACGAGTTGCAAGTTCCTCAAATGTGCTTGGCTTGATACCTTGCAAGATGTAGCGCAATCTCCAATGCATGCCTTGGGTGCACCTCTATGCCAGAAGCTTCACTAAGCTTGTCTTTACAATTGAGGCTTGTGTTCCTCTAATGATTGATAAAGTCAATAACTAGTTCACCTTTCCGTTGACAAGTTTTTGTGAGTTCCACCATGCTCACAGTGCGCCTTGTGATATAAAAGCGATTGAGGAACTCTTGCTCTAGTTGATCCCAGCTATCAATAGATCCCGCCTCGAGGTCTGTATACCAATCAAAATAATTTCCTTTTAGCGAGTGGACAAACTGTTTGACAAGGTAATCTCCATAAGTCCCAGGATTGTTGCATGTCTCAACAAAGTGCGCCACATATTGCTTTGGTTTTCCTTTACCATCAAACTGTTGAAACTTTGGAGGTTGATAGTCAGTGGGCATCTTCAACATATCGATCCTTGTAGTGTATGGCTTTGCGTATGTAAGGGAGGACTTGGAAGAAACCTCATATATATTCTTAATAGTTCATTCAATGAACTCCTTCAGTTGATCGATGGGAATCATCCCTTCAGATGAGACAGGGATAGCCTTAGCGGATGCTACTCGTATCGGGGGAGAATCAATCTCTGGAACTTCTGGGAGCTTGCCAGGTGCATGGGTGGATTCTTCTTCCATCAATATTCCCACACTATCTGTTAGCTTTTCAATTCTAGCATCTTGATTTGGTATGCACTTGGTCAAGACAACGATTGCTCCTGTCAAGTTCGCCAACTGCTATTCCACAGATGATGTGTTGGTCACCATGGCTTGCATGATTGTTGTAGATGATGCCGATAGCATGAATTGTTACACAGATTGATTTTTGAATGGGTCACGCTACACGCTGTAAGTGGGGAGGATCCATAACTTGAAGCATCATCATCTTCCTTCACAACGGAGTTCTTGGATCCTGAGAGGTCAAGTAGAGCAAGAGTTTTCTTGATCTTTTCAACAACATCGCTTCCTCCTTCGGGTACGTTTGTGGAAGATCTTGCTCTTTTTGAGGATGAAGATCCGAAAATAGGGGTTGATGCGGACGGCACTTGGGTTGCTTATTGTCCTAACAAGCTTTCTTTGCTCCTTGTAACTGGTCTAAAGCTTCCAAAAGTAACATCGATGATGCTTTCCACATTAGCAGAGAACCTAGAATTAGCAGCCTTGGTGGAAGTTGAACTGGAGTTTATTTTCTTTGAATCCATTTCAATGTTCTTGAACTTTGATGATTGAATATTTGAGATGAGAGGTAGAGATTGCCCCACTAGGCATGCCAGAATTTGTAGACAATAAATTAGGTCAAGAAAATTAAATCAAGACCAAAAATATCGCAACAATCATAGTATTTTATTTCAAATAATATGAGTGTACAATCTCTATGAATCCTCTGATTCTTCTTTCCAATAGTAAATAAATCTAAGGGCCTTTGAGCTTGATCTTGAATCTAAATTTATTTCCACGAACGATGATCTTGAATTCAACTAGCACGAACTTTTATTTGAACTCGTACTCCTTGAATCTTGACTTGTTCTTCGTTCTTGAGCTTGAACTTGATTTCTTGAGCTTAAAGTTCTTCATTCTTGAGCTTGAACTTGATTTCTCGAACATGAACTTGATTGCTTGAAGCTTGAAACTTGTAGAGCAATTTGCGGCGGTTGATCCACAAGCTCTCTCTTGCTTCTTGTTATAACTTCTGGTCTCTTTTCTGGGTTATGAAAACCCCTATTTATAGTTGTAAGAGGAAAGAGTTATGAAAAGAACAAATTCTTTCCAACCAATCAAATTGAAGTGTGACAAGGCTGCATTTAATTGGCCAGAATATGTCACCGCACATGTGGCGCGGTTTCATTTGCCTTTTAATTTGACTTGGCATGCCTTGTCATTTTGACACATGTCATGATCCCATTGGCTCTTCTACTTGACTTGGCATGCCATGTCATTTGACATGTGGCACCAAGCCGGGCCTCTAGGAAGATGATGGCCTTAATAAAGTGGGCTCATCACTTTAGCCCAATTAAAATGGATTAAGACTTAATTATTTAATCTATATATATTGGACTTATATAATTAATTCAATTATATTAGCCCATAATATTTATTTGGACCAATATATCTTGAATTTTAAAATATAATCCAAATTCTTTTATGGATTTAATTTTAATAAAATTTATATGCCTACAACTTCTACTCTCTCATTGTTTGGAGCATGATCCTCAAGTTCTGCTCATGGTCCCCCCGACTGCGAGAATACACTAAAATATCGTCAATGAACTGATGATGAAAGAATTAAGACATGGCTGGAATACACTGTTCATTATGTGCATGAATGTTGTTGGGCATTAGTCAGCCCAGATGACATCTCTAAAAACTCGTACTGACCATACTGAGTCCTGAAAGCAGTCATCAGGAATTCTAATTCATGAATCCTCAACTGATGATACCCTGACCTCAAATCAATCTTCGAGAACACTCTAGCACCCTGAAATTGGTTAAATACGTCATGAATGAGTGGTAGTGGGTACCTTTTCTTGATTGTAAATTTGTTCAGCTGCCTATAGTCAATACACATCCTCATAGAGACGTCTTTCGTATTCACAAATAGAACTGGAGCACCCCAAGGCGAGACAATGGGTCAGATGAAACACTTATCAACCTACTCTTGAAGTTTTTCCTTTTACTCCTTTAATTTTGTGGGTGTCATTTGATATGGTGAAATAGAAATAGGCTGAGTGCCCGGCACCAAGTCAATACCAAAATCAATATACCTATCGAGCATCATGCCCGATAGGTCTACTGGAACATATATGGGAAATATCTCACCACCGAAACTGACTAACGGTAGGAGTATTAGCAGTGACATCCTGCACAAAGGCTAGATATGCTCCACTAATAACTCACGTGCCAATAATTACAATCCACCAGGCGTAGGCACAAGCTCAATATCTCAATCCCCCAAGTGTGGTCGCGGGCTATCAGTCCAAATCATATGACACAGGAAAACATATATACAAGATTACATGTACATGACCAATACATATTAAATATCATACTCCTAGACTGATATAAATGACATGGTATGGTGTATGTAGGTCCAAAGTGAGCTATGATAAATAAAATTAGCAATTCCATCACAAAAACAACAGTTATCAAGTTGAATCATGAGACTGACCTCTATGTGATATCAAATATGGCTCAATTAGGTCACGGCGTAGTATAAATATGAGAAACGTCACAACATATATCTTGACAATCTATTCAAGGAATTTCATAACCTAAGCACTATCTCGAGCATGGATAAACACCCTAGTCCATGCACATGGGTTCAGCCCCGCACATGTACACCACCCACAGCACGTACATATCACAAATAACTCAGGCAACTAGTGCATCAACCATGTTTTGGTATGATACTTACCTCATTCAAGAAAAATCACTCCTCTAACAAGCCTATCCCGCGTGAATCAACCTCCGGACGACCTGAATATAGCCAAATTAACTTAATATAATCAATAAAAGCCATAGGAATTGATTCCAAATAATAAAGCNAATTGATTCCAAATAGTAAAGCTAAGATCTTTAACCAAAATAAAAAAAGCCAACCCCATGCTCGTGCCTCGGAACCCAAACAAACTCACAAATTCCAAATACCCATTCGATTAAGAGTCCAACCATACCAAGTTCATCAAATTCCAACCACAAATCATCCCTCAAATCACAAAATCTCACTCTCAAATTACATATCGCAAAAACCCCCAAATCCCAACTTAAATTCATGAATATTAGGTGTATTAATCAATGGAAAATCAATATCTATCATCAAAACTGATTAAATTTCAATAATCTCTTCAATTAGGAAAAGCACTCTAGAGATCGCCTTGGTCTGAGCTCCACAAAAACAAAAAGGAGAAAAACACTCAAACCCTCGATATTATAGTCTACTAGCAAAATTGCATCTATGATCCATAACAACGCACATGCGATATTGTATTTGCGGCCAAAATCACGCACATGCGAACTCCACTTATATCCAGGCCTACCGCTTTAGCGGACATACTCCCACACCTGTGGAGCCCTTCCGCATCTACGGTCCATGTTGCTTCAGTCAAACTTCGATTCTATGGACCCGTATTTGTAGAAAAGCATTCACTTATGTGGGATTCTATGGACCACTTGCTCGTAGATCAAGACCTAGCCCCTTATGTCATTTCCGCACCTGCAAGGGAAATTCCACAGTTACAGCATTGTAGGTGTGACAGTAGGTCCGTAGATGCGGAATAACTGGGCAGAAAATAGGATTTTGAGGGTTTGATTCCCATTTCAATTTAGGGACTTTGAGAGCTCGGTGTGAGGCGATTTTTCGAGGGTTGTTCAAGACGATTGTTGGGGTAAGTAATTTTAACTCGGATTGGACAATATTTCATGAATCTATTGCTATTTGCATCATCTAACTAGGGATTTGAGTTGGACATTTGTGGGAAAATAGTAGAAACTTCATAGACTAAACTTTCGTGTTTTGGAAGGTGATTTGAGGTTGGATCCGAGTAATTCTTGTATGGTTGGACTCGTGAGTGGATGAGTGTTCATATTTTGTGACTTTTTTCCGATTTCAAGACGTGGGTCGGGTGCCGATTTGAGCCTATTTCGAATTTTGACTTATAATTTCATGTTTTTCTTGTGGAATTGATTCCTTTAGCCTATATTAATTATATTGTGCTGCTTGTTGCTATATTCGGGGCATTTGGAGAATGATTCGAGGGGCAAAGGCATTTCAGAGTAGGATTTTTGCACGGTTTGAGGTAAGTAAAAGTTTTAAATCTGGTCCAGAGTGTATGAAATCTCAGATTTTGGTATGATGTGATTGTTTTAGATGTGACGCACATGCTAGGTGACGGGCATGTGGGCGTGCACTGTCGGGGATTGTGACTTGGTCCGTCCCGTAAGACTATAAAGTTGAATAGCTTATTGTTAAATACATATTCCCTCTGTCTTCTAGAAATCTGACTGCTATTCATGTTAGAATGTTCCGAGAATGTTTCTAGAAATCACTTTATGGATATACCAGCTGATCAGGTGGTAGTGCGTATATAACGCCGTAACCTTTTTTCATATCCCATATACATATATTATACGCGTATATAACTCCATGTGGTCATGGGTCAATGTACATGTATAAATGAATGAAATGCATAAGAAATACATTAATATGATTTCTCGTAATGTCATAAGATCAATATTCCTTTCGGATAAACATTATCAAATACGTATTTTTCATAGAACCATGAACAAAAGATATAATACTAATTCACATGGGGAATCAAGAACATAGGCACCCCTAGCACTTCTATGAATAGAGTCATTTATGGAAGTTGCGCATTTGCTCATTTCGTTTGTATCATATGGATCATCCCAAAAGGAACGAAGGGATAGCCTTAACATACCTGAGCCGATTATCTTAACAATCCCTCTCACACACGTCTTTTGCCAAAAATATGTAACGACGGATCGAAGTAGGGAAAAAGCCGTATGATATTCTTGAGAACGATTGTACCGAGCTCCGTTGGAATTTGCAATTCACGCTGCTATAGCATTGTGAAGTTTCAAACGAATTATTTGAGTCTCATTCGTTACTTAGCAAGCTTAGAAAAACATAACATCCACCTTAATGATTTAGGAAGATCTCTTATAACTTGTGGGTTGTGATCCCCATTTGATAAGGATGACTTTTGCCAACAAATCCAATAAAATGCCACCTAATTTCCAAACCAAAGAGTCACTTATCACCTAATTAACTTGCTGCCACGTTGGGGGCCCTTTAGGCTTATCCAAATATTTTCCAATTGATTTGCTAACTCATTAATCTCCCACTAATCAACAATTAATCAATTAACCACATAATAAAAAATTATCTCAAATTACTTAAAATACTAATCACTTTTAACACACTTTATACACCTGACTATCATAGTCATGTCGTACCTTGTACGACACTAGTCCATAAATATGGGGTATTATAGCTTGGACCGTACTTTATCTCAAAATGTCAAACTTAAATGAAACTAATTTTCTTCCACTCATTTACCCTCTGACCTTCACGGCTTTACTTATCATTTGTTGTAAATAGCATAATACTTATAACCTTCAAATCATCTTGTCCTTGAACTGATGTCAATTATCTTATGACAAATCCAACGTACAATACTACGGGGTGTAACGTCGACGTAATACTGTGAGGTTTAACATCATTCCCCCCTTGGAACATTCGTCCTCGAATATTGACTGATGTACTTATCGGTCTCATAATGGGATAGCTCTTGCAAATGGTTTTAATACTATCCTTGCCATTTAGGCAACCGTTCTGTGAATAAATCCAAAGGCCAGGGCATTCCCCCCTTTAGGCCTCTTTCTCACACCACGACTTGTGGTCGGAATTCTTCCAATCTCGTAACTATTGCTATCTTCTATCATGCAGTTTGTACGACTTTGTCCTTGTATGTGGGCTTATGCAACCCTTCTTTCCTTTTTCCTCCAACCTTTAGTCAATCTCTAGGCCTCACTTTGTGAACATATATGGAATTATGATAAGCTGTCCCTCTGGATGTCTATGGCTTTACGGCATCTAAGTAGGTTGTCACGACCCAAGCCGATGGGCTGCGACGAGTGCTCGTGTCCTACCTGTCAAACACCCTTAAGCATGCGACTAATAGATGAACATGAATAACATCTACTAAATCACGAGAATAACATGCATGAGGAAAACCTGTCCAAAATTCATATATACATATACGTGCGAAATATGTAGGGCGAACTGGCAAGGCTGCTATAGACAACTACATGTCCAAAATTAGAAGCCGACAATGACACATACTACCCAACTATACATGACTGTCTACAGACCTCTAACAGAATATTCAATTGTACAAGGATGGGACTGGGCTACGTCATACCCATCTATGTAAACAAACCTATCGTACCAAAATCCAAAATAGCTCCGGATCAAATGGAGTACACCAACTCTCGCTGATCAAGGATCCTATGAAGGGGGACCGTCTGCTTGTCTACCTGTACATGCGGGCATGAAACACAGCATTCCCAGGAAAAAAGGATGTCAGTCTGAATAATGTACTGAGTATGTAAGGTATATAAATCAGTACCCAAAAGACAAAGATGAAACACGGAATAAAGAATTCCGCCTGTAAGCCTAAATGGCTTGTAAATCCTGAAACATTTATAATGTCGTACACGTGCGTACAATTGTCATGTCATGCATGGGTATAGGTGTACATAACATCCCATCATATCATCTCAGCCATTGTGGGCAAAATCATCAACATGTACCAGCTGATCAGGTTGTGGTGCGTATATAACGCCATAGCCTTTTCCCATATCCCATATACATATAATATACGCGTATATAACGCCATCTGGTCATGGGTCAATGTACATGTATAAATGCATTAAATGCATAATAATACATTAATAAGATTTTCTCGGAATGTCATAAACATAATATGCCTATCGGATAAATTTTATAAAATACGTATTTTTCTGACACCCATGAACAGAAGATATAATAATAATTCACACGGAGAATCAAGAATATAGACACCCCTGATATTTCTATGAATAGTCATTTATGGAAATTGTGCATTTTATCGTTCCGTTCGTGTCGTATAGATCATGCAGAAAAGGAAGAAGGGATAGCCTTAACATGCCTGAACCGATTCCCTTAGAATTTTCAATTTACGCTTTACAGAATCAACAACTAATGTTATCTAATTTTGGTATGGAATTATTCTGCCCTTTGAAGAACTCATGATTATGAAGAACGCACGTTTATGAAGAACTTACGTTCTTAAGACAGAAATGGGCTCTCTGTCCTTAGATGAATATGTGACTAATGACTCATGTTCCCAAGACTTAAAAATGGATATCTCTCATTAAATGAATAATGTGACTCACGTTATAAGACTTGCCAAATTCTCACATCTCTTAATCTTGCCACATATATTAATGACTTTAAAGTCATACATTGGGATGGCGGTGCTGCCACGTGGGGGGAGGGTTAGCTTTATCCAACCATTCCTTAATTAAATAGTTAATCTCACATTAACCAATAATTAACCAATTATCCACATAATTAAGAATTATCTCAAATTACTCAATATACTACTCACTTTTAGTACACTTTACGTACCCTACTATCATGGTCATGGTGTACCTTGTATAGCACTAGTCCATAAATACCGGGTATTATGGCTCGGACCATATTTTATCACAAATCCACAACCTTCAACGAAACTCACTTTCTTTAATTTGTTTACCCTTTATCCTTCACGGCACTTAATTATCGCTTGTTATAAAATAGAATAAATACGTATAACCTCAAGATAATCTCATCCCCGAGCTTACGTCGATTACTTACGACGAAAATTTAACGTACGAAAACGCGAGATGTAACATACTTCCCCCCTTAGAAAGATTCGTCCTCGAATGTTTAACTCCCTAGGATCTATATAACTTTGTTTGAGTTTCCTTTGTAACAATACTACTACAAACCCATCCTATAGAAACTCAATAATTTAACACCACATAGAACCACAATCATCAATAATGACAATGGCCTCACACGTCCAATGACAATAACTAACACAAGAATCCATACACGTACCTTAAGGTTGTAATGTCTAAGTCGGACCCTTCTCCGAAAGAGGAAATAAGTGAGGATATTTAGCCTTCATGTCTTTTTTGGACTCCCAGGTCATTTCTTCCACATTGTTGTTTCTCCAAAGTACTTTCACCGAAGCTATGTCTTTAGTCCTCAATCTCAGAACCTGTCGATATAGTATAGAAATGAGAGTTTATTCATATGATAGCTGCTCTGTGACCTGAACGTCATCAACTGACACAATTCTAGAAGGATCTCTGATACATTTACGGAGCATAGATACATGAAAGACTGGATGTACAGACTCTAAGTCCGAAGGTAAGTCTAACTCATATGCTACCTGGCCTACCTTGCGTATGATCCTATACGGCCCAATGTACCGAGGGCTAAGTTTTCCTTTCTTACCGAACCTCATAATGCCTTCATCGGTGAAACTTTAGGAATACCCAATCTTCAACCTGAAACTCCAAGTCTAGCCATCGATTATCCGCATAAGACTTCTGACGGCTTTGAGCTGCTAATAGCCTTTCCTGTATAAGCTTAATTTTCTCGATTGCCTGATGTACCAATTCTGGTCGTACTAACGTAGTTTCCCCAACATCGAACCACCCTATAGGTGACCTACACTTCCGTCCGTAAAGAGCTTCGTATGAAGCCATCTGAATACTAGAATGTCAGCTATTATTATATGCAAACTCAATAAGTGGCAGATGATCATCCCAGCTACCCTTGAAGTCTATCACACAAGCCCGTAACATATCCTCAAGTGTCTGAATAGTACGCTCAGCCTGTCCGTCTGTCTGGGGATGAAATATTGTACTAGGACTTACCTTAGTCCCCAATCCTTTTTGGAAGGACCTCCAGAAGATAGCTGTAAATTGAGCTCCTCTATCCGANCATCCGAGATAATAGATACAATGACACCATGTAGTCTTACTATCTCCTTAATATAAAGCTTTGCATAATCCTCTGCGGAATATGTAGTCCTAACGGGCAGAAATTTTGCTGATTTTGTAAGCCTATCAACAATCGCCCATATAGAATCAAACTTACGATAGGTACGAGGTAAGCCTACAATGAAATCTATATTGATTACTTCCCATTTCCAACTCGAAATCTCCATAACCTGTAATAATCCACCGAGTTTTTATGCTCAATCTTAACCTGCTAACAGTTAGGACATTGAGCAACAAACTCCACTATATCCTTTTTCATTCCTTCCCACCAATATACTTCCCTGATATCATGATAGATCCTTGTCGCTCCTGTATGTATAGAATAACGAGAATAGTGAGTTTCTACCATAACCTGCCGATGCATCCCTGCAACATTAGGGACACATAATCGTCCTCGATATCTAAGGACCCCATCTTTTGTAATTTCAAACGGTGTCTTCTCCTTATGAGGGGTGGTATCCCTATAATGAACTAACACATGATCCTCGTACTGGCGTTCCTTTACTTCAGTTACTAAAGAGGATGCTGTCGTATCTTGAATAGTAATTCCAATATCACCTGAGTCCAACAACCGAACTCCAAGACCAGCTAGCTGATGAATCTCATGGGCTATTCCCTGCTTTTCTGGCTGTAAGTATGACAGGCTACCCATAGATCTACGGCTTAGGGCGTCGGCTACCACGTTTTCCTTCCCCGGATGGTATAAAATATCAACGTCATAATCTTTAAGTAGCTCCAACCATCTCCTTTGGCGTAAATTTAATTCCTTTTGCTTGAAGATATACTGGAGGCTCTTATGATCCATATAGATATCAACATGAATGCCATACAAGTAGTGCCTCCATGTCTTTTGTGCATGAATTCCTGTGGCTAACTCTAAATCATGGGTCAGGTAATTCTTCTCGTGCTTTCTTAGTTGTCTAGAAGCATAAGCTACAACCTTACCACGATGCATCAGTACACAACCCAATCCGATGCCCAAAGCATCACAATAGATAACATAACCATCGGTCCTTTATGGGAGCGTTAGAGTCGGTGCTAAAGTTAATCTGTCCTTTAATGCCTGAAAACTCCTTTCATAAGCATCAGTCCATTGAAACTTTGCTCCCTTCTGAGTCAACTTTGTCAAAGATGCTGAAAGGGAAGAAAATCCCTCTACAAATCTCCTATAATAACCTGCCAAACCGAGAAAGCTACAAACCTCCGTCGGTGTCGTGGGTCTAGGCCGAGTCTTTATTGCCTCAATCTTTTGTGTATCAACCCAGATACCTTCACCCAAAATGATATGCCCAAGGAAATCTACAGAGTTCAACCGGAATTCACATTTAGAGAATTTTGCATACAATTTCCCTTTTTGTAGAACTTTGAGCGCAGTACGCAAATGATCTGTATGCTCAGCCTTTGAATGAGAATATACCAATATATCGTCAATAAATACAATTACGAACAGATCTAGAAAGGGTCTGAAGATACGGTTCATCAAATGCATGAATACTGCTGGGGCATTAGTCTAACAGAACGACATAACACGAAACTCAAAGTGCATGTATCTGCTCCTAAATGCTGTCTTCGGAATATCTTTCTCCTTAACTCTTACCTGATGGTACCCGGACCTCAATTCTATCTTTGACAAACACATGGCACCTTGCAACTGATCAAATAAATCATCAATCCCCGGGAGCGGGTACTTATTCTTGATCGTCACCTTATTCAACTGTCTATAATCAATACACATTCGTAAGGAACCATCTTTATTCCTCACAAATAACACCGGTGCTCCCCACGGTGATGTACTAGGTCTGATAAAGCCTTTTTCGAGAAAGTCCTTTGGTTGTTCCTTCAACTCTTTCAGCTCTACAGGGGCCATTCAATAGGGAGGAATAGATATTGGATGTGTTTCTGGTAGTAGGTCAACAGCAAACTCAAGTTTGCGCTCTAGTAGAAGACCCGGAAGCTCATCGGGAAACTCATTAACCACAGGGATAGATTGAATGGTTGGTGACTCTACTTTCACATCCTGAACCCAAACTAAGTGA
>AWOL01S0044927.1:0-22796 GCA_000715115.1 Nicotiana otophora
TATGTATTTTATGTCCCTCACTAGAGATGTGACCTAGTTTGTTGCTTTGAGGCAGTTCCTCGTGGTAGAATCTGTCTTATAAAAGGAAGATACACACATACTCATATATTGTGAAGCTAATAAGTAAGGAGATAATGTAAATATGATAATATTTGGCTGCCGACAAGCCTTTATTTGGGATCTCAGAGCGTTGAGATATTTGAATTTGAAACCTCCGAGTCGTGGAACATTATTTGGGATTCTGGGGACTAGGTGTTTAAGTTTGAAGCCTTCTGAGTTGTGGAGAATTATTTGGGTTTCTGGGGAGTGGATATTGAATTTGAAGCCTCAGAGCTGTGGAGCATTATTTGGGATTCCGGGCACTAATGTTGTTGAAGTTTGATTTTGAGGGTTAGCCGGGTTGTGTACTGTTCCAAAGTTGTGAAAATGTTTGACTTTGAACTTTGACTTTGAATCTCAAACTGATAGAGTATTTGGATTTGAGGCTTCGCATGGCAAAATATTTGAATCTGAATCTCCAAGTGGTGGAGTGTTTGAATTTGAACTTTGACTTTGAATCTCTGCGTGGAGGGAGGTTTGAATTTTAAATAAGCCAGAGCGTAAATGTGCATGTAAGATGCATAATAAAAATGTCGTGATATTAAAAATAAAACAAGAATAGAAGAGAGCATGCCTAAGAGATACTCTTAATTGCATAACCATTTTTCTAAGTTTGACCCCCTTGTTGATGGGATTGGATTTATAGTCATCGATCGGTGAGAGGTACAACGTAATTCTATTGAACAACCTTCAATTAGGGAAGTCAGTTATGAGGTTTGTAGTGATCTATTTGAAATCTCCAATTTTGCGGAGCGACCTGATAGTTATACAATCAGTTGTGTGTTCAGGTCAAATCGTGCGACAATACAATGGGCTCTGATTAGCTAAGTAGACGTGCGATCTATACAAGGTACTCTAGTTGGTAGAGTGGACGGTGCAATCTGCACAAAATGCTCCAGTTGGCAGATCTAGTGGATGACCATATAAGGTGCTCTAGTAGGAAGAGTAGATGAAGCAATTTGTACAAGGTGCTCTAGTTGACTACGTATACAAAAGGAATCTGGTCTGAATGTAGTTCGAGGGTATGAATAAATAAAATATTGAAGTGGCCGAACTTGACTCAGGTTGCCTTCGTATCCAAATGGAATCGGGTCAAATTGTAGTTCGATTACAATAGGTGCAAAATATTTTAAAAATAATATGACCGAATCTGACTCGGACTACCTATGTATCCAAACAAAATCAGGTCAAAATGTAGTTTAATTATAATAAATGACTGAATCCAACATGGATTTCCTACGTATTCCTGCCAAAGGAAATCAAGTCATGGCATATTCCTGCCTACATATTACAAATGGGGACCGAACCCTACGTGGGTTGCCTATGTATCCCACCATGGGATGTCAGGTGAAGCGTAGTTTTTTTACACAAAAACCTAACTTAATTTCCTTTAAATGTAGTACTTCATTGTTGCATATGAATTGATGGGGCTTGTGCTCACTTTGTCGTCCATTCCTGCGAAGATTAATGCTCCTCCTAACAGAACCCGATGAATCACATATAGACCTTGCCAATTTGGTGCAAACTCTCCTTTAGCTTCCTCTTGATTGGGAAATATCTTCTTTAAGACTAGTTTTCTCGATGTGAACTGTCGAGGTTTCACTTTCTTGTTGAACATTGGTCATCCTATTTTGGTAAAGCTGATCATGAAAAACTACGTCCATTCTCTTCTCATCGATGAACATTAGTTGTTCCTGCCTAATATGTATCCATTCTGTATTATATAACTTTGCTTCCTGGATAATCCTTAAATAAGGTATCTTGATCTTTGCAAGTATTATAGCTTTAGTGCCATATACAAACATATATGGCGTTGCCCCAGTAGACGTCCTCACTTTAGTGCGATAACCAAGTTGTGCAAATGATATTTTCTCATGCCATTGCCTATGACTGTCTACTACCTTTGATAAGATCCTCATCTATAGCCTGTATGTTGTGGAATGACGATGAAAATTTCTGCACTTCTTGCAAATTCTTATCATGAGATCACTATTGAAATTGGTTGTATTGTTAGTTATAATTGACAATAGGATCCCGAATCGGCAGACTGTGTTGTTACAGATTTAGTCTTCCACCACCTTCTTTGTAACGACTTTATATGTAGAAGCTTCGATCCATTTGGTAAACTAATCAATGGCCACGGGGATGAAATGATACCTTTTTGATGCGACCAGTCCTATGGGTCCGACCAAATCCATTCCCCAAGAAATGAACGACCAAGGAGAACCCATAAAATTAAGCGCATTTGGCGGGTCCCTAAAGAAATCCCCTGAATCTGACACTGATGACATTTCTGCATGTAGCGAATGCTATCACTTTCCATGGTCATCCAAAAGTATATTGCCCTTAGAATCTTCTTGGCTAAGATTTCCTCCAAAAATATTGTTGCTTCAGCAGCATCTACACACCTTAACAGACCCAAGTCTGGGGTCCTCCTAGTGCCCATTTATGACCGGTAGTAGCATTCTCTAGATATTCTCTTGTCTCGAAAAAACATTTGATATCATGATACCAAGGCTTACTATCTGGTTCTTCATCTACATGAAAGCAATACACATGTTGGTCCCGGATCTCCAATTCAATAGGGTCAATGCAATTCTTCTATGGGTGTTGAATAATGGACGACAATGTTGCCATTCTTCTATGAGCATCGATGAATTCATTATAGATTCTTAGAACATCATTTTGGTGAGATTATTACACAATTCTTTCATAAAATGCAAGTACATAAGAATCCTGGCGTTCTTGGTAGTTCATTCTCCTTTGACTTGGTGGATGAGCAAATTAGAATCTCTTATGACCAAAAGTTCTTTGATGTTCATATCAACTGCCATCTTGATCTCAAAGGTGAAAGCTTTGTGCTCTGCCATATTATTTGAGTACGGTAACCTTATCTTCGCTGAAATTGGATAATGTTGTCCTAATTCAGAGATTAAGACTGCCCCGATCCGTACACCCTTGAAGTTTGCAGCTCCATCGAAGAATATCCTCCATCCCGGGTATGACTCCGAAATGTCTTCTGTTGCAAATATCACCTCTTTTCCTGGGAAGTATGTTGTAAATGTCTTGTATTCTTTATATACTATGTTTTATGCAATGTGATCAGCTAGATCTTGTCCCTTAATATCCTTTTTCTTCATGTACGCAATGTCGAATTCATTAAGAAGGATATTAGGTATCGAGTCTGGATATACCTCCCATTTTGCTAGCTTTCTAGTTGGCACTGGGTTCTAGAAGATTTACTTAAGTGTATCAAGTCTGGATATTAGGTATGTGGTGTATGCTGACAGGTAGTGCCTCAACTTCTGGAGGATCCAAGTTAAAGCACAACACATCCTCTTCAACAAGGGCCTACGTCGTAAGTGTTAACAATATATACAAATTATTTGAGACGTTCAGATCAGAAGCGAAATTGATTTTCATTGATAGGAAATTTTATGGTTACAACATGGGCTACAAAACATTCACAAGGGATAGAGAACAATTTTCTGATGTTGCAACATGGCCCCTCTGAGGTTTGCAAAGACTTCATGGGCTTATAAGATTTCCATTGGGGAATTTAATAGATAATGAACGGAAATCAACCAATAACTCGATAATCCTCTATTGAATGTCCCCCAGGCCCACTTCCTCAAGGTCTACCTTATATTCCTCCTCAAACGCTTCCTCGGCATCCTAATGATGATACTATGTCTCTTTTTCCGGGTCCTTTTCCGGCTCATCTTCGGACTCGATTTGTAAGTACTCCACTACCCCATTGTCATCTTCAGGTGGTGGCAACATATGGTCAATGGATCCTAGGACAACCTATTGGTGCATAGTGGAGGTGACAAGATAGGGGGATAAAATCTCGTGATATACTTACAAAGCTTCCCTCGAGTCTTCCAATCCTTCTAACCCTTCTTAGCTAGGCTTGGCCAATTACCTTCCTCAGAAGTCCACACAAAGTACTCTAGCATGTACCATGCATTGTTTTCCCATACTCATCATGACCAAATCACTCTATTCGTCTTAGAGTCATCTCACTCTTGAAATTGGGATTTGTCCATTGTAGTCATCCTGGAATAAAGCCATTCAGGACAACAAGGGTACATCTTGTATCATACCAAAATGTCTCATAACTCTCAACAGTGCAAAGGGCTTAATTCCTTCCAATGCTATCAGCTTAATGAAATATTTAACCGCCCCCCCTCGATTGCTCTGCCACTCAACCAAGAAAGCTTCCAGTTGACGAGGTCTCCAGTTAGGTGAGTCAAAACATCACACCATTCTTATAGCCCATGGGGAGCTCCCTAGTACCTTATTCTTTCTTCATGGCTGTAGATCATATAGTTGGTGCCGACAAAGTAATCGATGGTCAGCTCTCTTTCAAAGAAGTTCTCTGTAGCCCACACTTGCACCAATATGTTGCAACCCTTAAAGAAGTTGTACCCCATTGAACATGCTGATAATGCCCTAAATATCTCTGCCAACAACATTGCGACAATAGTGACCCTCAAATTCCCCTAAAATGTGGCCAAGAGTAGAGGTAGCACATTGACATTGATCCACCCTTTCCTTTGTGGAAAAAACAAAAGTCCTAACAATGCCAAAGAAAATGTCAAAGGCTTTCCCTCGTCTCCTCGTCACACTTAAATTCTTCATGATGTAGATCATAGCTCTCAAGATGCCCAATTTTATCAAACGGTTTGTCTAGACTTATCTACCCGTCTTCAATGTTCCTTAGTTTAACGACCTAGCCGGTCATTTAGAGTATCTTAGCTCCATTGCTCCTATTTGATTCCTAACTTAAGTGTACTCATGGATATGTGACATGTTGGGGTGATTGGTTTGATTTCGGGGAGGTTTCAGAGTGAATTGCGACACATAGTCTCAAGTTTGAAAACTTACGTTAAAGGGTTTATCGTAGTTTGACTATTGTGTAGACGACTCTGAAATGGATTTTTTATGGTTTCAATAGCTTTGTATGGTAACTTTGGAGTTAGGCGTACATCCGGATATGGATTAGGAAGTCCTTAGGTTGAGTTGGTGTGTTTTGGCGAATGTTGGAAAGTTGAAGGTTTAGAAGGTTTGACTGGGAGTAGTCCTTGTTGATATCGGGTTTGGATTTTAGTTATGCGAGTTGGAATAGGACCGTGGTGTCATTTGGAATTTATGTGCAAAATTTGAGATCATTCCAAGTTGGTTTGATGTGATTCGGCGTGAGTTTTAGAAATATGAATTTTATTAAATTCATTAGGCTTGAATTGGGGTGCAATTCGTGGTTTTGATATTTTTTATGTCTTTTTAGTCTAAGATTAGCTTTTTATTATGTTTTAGGACTTGTTTGTATGTTTGGTTGGCGTCCCGAGGGCCTCGCGGGTGTTTCGGATTGTTGGTGGATCACTTTTAGACTTTCAGAAACTGTTGAGGTTTTGGAATTCTGGTGCATTTGCACTTGTGAGGAATTCTATGAAGGTGCAAAGCCGCAGAAGTGGCCTAATGACAATAGAAGCAGAATAAGGCTAGGCAAGGCTGGGTCTATAGATACAGATGGGGAGCCGCAGGAGCGAAGGGTCAGGCTGAAGGAGGAAGTCTGCAGATGCGAACGGATGTGCACAAAAGTGCTTGCTTATGTCCATAAGGAGTCTGCATAAGCAGACTCGCAAATACAAAGGGTGGTCCACAAGAGTGGAATTACAAGCACTTGGAGAAAGCCTCAAATATGGCCACTATTTCGCAAAAGCGGGATAGCATAAGGGGCTAAGTGACCACAGATGCGATTTTGCTGGCAAACTTTATAATATCGAGGGTTTGCGTGTTTTTCTTATTTTTGGGAGTTCTGGAGCTCGGCTAATGGAAACATTTGGAGTGATTTTCATCATATTTGAAGTGGTAAGTGAAGTTTAATTAATTTTGATATTATATATTGATTATCCATTGATTATTACACCTAGTTTATGTCAATTTAAGGTAAACTTTGGGGATTTTAGGTTGTGTATTGGAGAGTTATTTGATGATTTGATGGTCGATTTGTGGTTGGAATTGGATGAAATTATTATGGTTGGACTCTTATTTGAATGGGTATTCGGAATTTATGAGTTAGGTCAGTTACATGGTGCTGGCTCGGGGTTGACTTTTTGATTTAGATTAAATATCTTAGCTTTATCATTTGGAATATGGTTCCTATGGCTTTTATTAACTATATTAAGTTATTTTTTGCTAAATCTGAGCCTTCCGGAGGTTGATACACGCCGGAATGACATATTAGAGGAGCGATTTTTCTTGCTTAATGTAAGTATCTTACGTACACGTGGTTGAGGAACTAGTTGCCTGAGTTTTATGTGATAGCTACGCGCTATAGGTGCGCATATGTGTGGGGTTTGAGCCCATGAGCGAGCACCGGGGTATTTACCCATGTTCAGGGTAGTGCTTAGGCTACGCCCTGAATTGATTGTTAAGCTTTATGCTATGATGTTTCTCATATTTGTAACCCTGTTTTGAACTATTTTATCTATGTTTGAGGTTACATAGCGTCTAATCCTCTGAATGAACTTGACAATTGTTATATCCGTGATAAAGTTGTCAATTTGAGATATGATAGCACACTTTGCACATGCATACACCTTAGCATGGCATTTATTCTAGTCTAGGAGTATGAAATCTATTCATTGATCATATATATGTATTCTTGTATAATGGATTCTGTGTGATATGATTTGGACTGGATGCATGTGACCATGCCGAGCGGATTGTGTTGTTATACATGTGGCCACACCAGACGGATTGTGTTGTTGTGCATGTGACCATGCGGGGTAGATTTGTGTTGTTATGCATGTGACCACACTGGGCAGATTGTGTTGTTATGCATATGACAACGCCGGGCAGATTGTTATATGGTTGTGACCACGCAGGGCAGATCCGAGTTATTGAGCCTGTGAACATGCACAAGCGGATTACGATATATAGCCTGTGACCACGCTGGATGGAGCATGATTATTGCGCATGACTATGTCGTGCAGCGTGTGGATATGGATCTATCTCCCCAAGATCACCCTCTCATGTTTCTCTCTTGATGGTGTACACGTGGATTGAGGAAAACTTGTCGGTAGTTTGGTATTGTATTGCAAATTTTGAGCAAAACCTGGCCAATTTTTCTTAGTTATTGCATTTCATCTTTGCTTGCAATTTCCATAATTATTTACCTGATTTACTTGTATATCATCTATATATGCTGGACCATTGACTGAGCAGAGTACTTGAGTAGTTGTGTGCACCAAGATGGTTTTATCTGTGATATCATGATTTGATCATATTATTGTTTTGTACTTGTTGAATTTATGAACTGTACAGGTTATAGCAAGTATCATTTATAATTCTTGCCTCTATTACCTCACCGAGGTTAGTTATGATACTTGCTGAGTATATGGGGTCGGTTGTACTCATACTGCACTCTACACTTAATTGTGTAAATTCAGGTGTTAGACCCAGTCACCGATAGAGGAGTTTGCTAGTTGAGTTGATCACCAAGAGACGAGGTAGAGCTGCATTATCAACCACAGTCTTGGCACCTCTTTCTTATGCACTAATGTATTTACTTCAGACATTATTGAATTTGACCTTTCATACTTGTAATTTTGTTTTAGAGCTCATGACTCCATATTTACCAGTTCTTGGGGATTTTTATGCTTTGACGTTATTTTGCTATATTATGTTTTAGACTTATGTTAATTCTCTTATTTTTGCTATTATGGTTCTTTATTTTTACGTTCTACTTACCTAGCATGTGCGTTAGGCACCATCATGACTGGTTGGATGTTTTGGGTCATGATACTCTAATTGTTGCTACTGTTTAATCCCAATGCATAGAGAAACCTATGACCCGACATGATTACCGGCAGTATGGGCTTTCGTCCATCGAATGCCAACTTAGTAAGGCTAGTTATCTCATGAGCGTGGGTGTTAGCTCACAGTCAACAAACTAAAAGACTACTTTGGCCAGATCCCAAAATTAAATTAACAATATGGTAAGCACTCTATCAGCTCGGTCATTCATCAACGCAATCAGCGCTCCAATATGTGTTCTAATTCTGTCTCCATACACCCACCAAATGTTCTTCCACCATTGCTTCAGCTTGTGGGGCACTCCCGTTACAATTATGATATCAAGGATGACGTGAATATGTTTATCTAAAAGGGGAGAAAAGGCTAGTTAAGTGTTTTTCTCTGAATCCTTAGTGTCTTAATCTGGATTAATTTCTCATTTCATAGAAGGCATGTTGTTATATGCATTCTTTGAACTAAAGAGCTTTTAAAAGTAGGCATGGAAGGATGAAAAGACAACCCTCACGTGATTTATGTGTACGACCAAGATTTGATAAAAAGTGCGATGACAGTGTATAAAGCAGTAACAAATATTTGCAATAAGGCAGTGATAATATCAGGAATAAAGCAAGTTAACACATAATTGCAAATATGAAGACATGAAACATACAGTGAAGTATTGAGAAAATAGAATATAAACAAACATCCTCAAGTGTTCAAAATTTAGCCTAATTCTGCTAAGTACAGAACCTAAGTGTAAAATCCCTAGAAGAGTCACCATGTTGTTATGCCCTAGCACAGGTCAAAATAAACTACAACTTGTGGTTCCTCTAAATTTAATAAAAGAAGAGTTACCATCTAATATTTAAAGGTATACTAGGATACATGTAAGTCTATAAAGATCAACATCTTAATGGTTTGCTAAACCAGTGAGAATCCAAAAAGGTTCTAATTATTCTAAGGGGGAGGTGTTAGGCATTCCTTTAAATCTACGTTGATGTAGTTCCTTAACTTAGGCTAATTATGGGTAGAGAATTATTTATATCCTAGTCAATTAGTGATCAAGGTTTCTAAATGGGTCTATATGAAAGCTTAGTTAAAGTGATAAAAATGTGTAGTCTTATTGAGAAGTGCTTGTTTGGAAAAAATAGTGTTATAGCTTTAGAAAAGAATGTTTAATATAAATACTAAGTTGTAAGACTTATTCAAAATAATGAGCTGCTTAAAATATAAGTCTATTTTAATACTTAGCCTTTTATGTGCCCTACAATAAACATGGAAATAATGTATACCTTGACTGGGTTTAGAAGACTTGTTTGGTCTATGTTATACAACTTCCCAAAAAATGATATTCCATCCTTGTAAAATACATATCCATTTTGTATCATGCAGTCGTCTCTCTTTCTGAAATGTTCTAGTTACGGAATTTGCCTAAATGATTCAATTGAAGACTTTTTCAAAATAATTTCGTTTAACTTGATTGAGTTATGAAAATACCTTTAACACAAAAGTCGTTAGAAAAAGGTGAACGAAAAGGGACTATATTGATAAAAACAGTTGATATATATACCTAAATTTTAAAGACTATTAACCTTAAAGGGAAAGGTTATCTTAATCATATTCACCTCTTAACCAACAAGATTAATTTACACTAAGATCATTTCCTAAAAAGATCATAGCAGAAATAAGAACACGTAATATATGTGTTAGTTCCACAATACAACACATCCAAATGGACTAACAATGATAGTAATATAAAGTAGAGGAGGGGAATTGGACTCTATAATGGGATGGCAATTGTTCAGGCTCATTTAAAATTCAACCAACTGTAGGCTTCAGTAGATAATGATTGTGACGAGGAGAGGCGGCCCAGTTCATTGAAATTGGGCAAGAGTTCACAATTAACTCAGCGGGCCCAATATGCTCATGCAAAAGAAGAAAGGAAAACTTTATTAGTACTTGCAGATGGGGAGTAAAAACAGAATATGAAAATGGATATAATTCTAATCTAATGTAAATAAAGCAAGTCAAATTTTGTTTGTGATAACNATATGCTCATGCAAAAGAAGAAAGGAAAACTTTATTAGTACTTGCAGATGGGGAGTAAAAACAGAATATGAAAATGGATATAATTCTAATCTAATGTAAATAAAGCAAGTTAAATTTTGTTTGTGATAACCCCCTAAAGAGTAATCAAAGCAAATAATTGTTGGTTAGAGTGGAACACATTTCCCTTACAAGGTTTTCCTATGAACCCCTAGCACTTCAGAGCTCATAGTGGTCTCTAGGGCCTCGAGCAGTGCTTGTACCAGGGTAGAGTCCCTTGATAGTGAAATTAAGTTCACAACAAAGATTATTAGTTACTGAACTTTGTTTATTCATAGAGGTTTGAACACAAACTTTGACCTAGAGCTTCAATCAAATATAATGGCCAAGTAGACCCAAACAATCAAAATAAACAGACCTTTAGAAAAAATAGAAGGCCTAATATAATGCCTTAAATCATGTAAAAATGGTTTCTTTAAGAACTCAGTTAGGTGAAGGCATAAGCAATTTCATAGAAACACCAGATTTCAAAATTGAATCAATCATTTAGGTAAAACGATATAAACAATCAAAACACTAAATCATGCTCCAAGTTTCAAGTATCCTTGGTAGGTTAATCATTGTTAAAGTTACATGGCGCATAACTATTGTAATGACCCGGTTGGTCATTTTATGTATTGTAGCCCTGTTCCCCCATTTATTGCTTCTTCTGTGCTTAATTATGGTTATGTGACTTGTCAGGGCAATTAGATTGGTTGTGAGAAGGTTTCAGAGTGAATTGGGACACTTAGTACTAATGTTGAAGGATTAATTTAAAAGAGTTGACTGGAGTTTCACTTTTATGAAGACGACTCTGGAATGGATCCTTGATTGTTTGGAAAGCTTCGTATGACAATTTGGGACTTAGGCATTTGTCCAGATGTTGATTTGGAGGTCTGTAGGTAATTTTGGCTTGAATTGACAAACGATGGAAAGTTTAAGGTTTGGAAGGTTGGGAAGTTTGATCGAGAGCTGACTTTATTGATATTGGGTTTGGATTTAGTACGGGGACATGGAATAGGTTCGTTGTATCATTTATGAATTGTGTGTAAACTTTAAGGTCAATCGAAGTTTTTTTGGTATATTTCATCATTAGTTTTAGATGTTGGAAGTTCAATAGCTTATTAGGCTTGCATTGCGGTGCGATTCGTGGTTTTGATATTTTTTATATGATGTGAGGCTTCGACTAAGTTTGTATCGTATTTTAGAACCCGCTGGCATGTTTGAATGGGGTCCCAGGGGCCTCAGGTGTGATTCAGATCATGTTCGAACTCATTTTGGACCTTGTTTAGTTACTAATTTATGGTACCTGGTTTCCTCTTTCGTGAAGATAGGGACGCGATCGCGAAGAGTTGTTGTTGGCAGCTAGAAGTTTGTGCTTCATATTCGCATAAGAAGGATTGCATTCGCATAGCTTTGCGGGTCTCGGCTCATCGCGGACGCGAGAATATCCACTTGCTCGCGTAGGGGAGAGGTCAACTGGGGGCGTCAGGCGTCAAGCTTATGCGATCGCGTAGTTGAGCCTGCATTTGCGTAGGGCAGGTCTGGTAACAATCATGTTTGCATTTGTAGCTTCGTATTCGTGTAGGTTGTTTTGAGGGCAATGGTCATTTTGTTCTTCACGATTGCGAGGTCTTTTCCACGATCGCAATTCACAATAACTAGGAAGCAGTATGTTAAAACCCAAATCGAGGGTTAGAGTATTATTTTCCTATTTTGATTTGTAGAGCTCGATTTTGGGTGATTTTGGAACGATTCTCACGTCTTAGATCGGTGTAAGTGTTTTTGCCTCAGATTCGTTTATTTATCAAGATTTCATCCTTGTTTTGTCATTTATTTAGTGAATTAAAGTGAAGAAATGGGGATTTTGGTGGAAACCTTTCAAAAATGAAAAATGGAGGTTTGAACATCTATTTGAGGTCGGTATTGGATAGTTTTGGTGTGGTTTGACTCCTAATCAAATGGGTGTCCGGAATTTGTGAACNTTCACGATTGCGAGGTCTTTTCCACGATCGCAATTCACAATAACTAGGAAGCAGTATGTTAAAACCCAAATCGAGGGTTAGAGTATTATTTTCCTATTTTGATTTGTAGAGCTCGATTTTGGGTGATTTTGGAACGATTCTCACGTCTTAGATCGGTGTAAGTGTTTTTGCCTCAGATTCGTTTATTTATCAAGATTTCATCCTTGTTTTGTCATTTATTTAGTGAATTAAAGTGAAGAAATGGGGATTTTGGTGGAAACCTTTCAAAAATGAAAAATGGAGGTTTGAACATCTATTTGAGGTCGGTATTGGATAGTTTTGGTGTGGTTTGACTCCTAATCAAATGGGCATCCGGAATTTGTGAACTTTATCGGGTTGCGAGGTGTGAGCCCGGGTTTGATATTTTGGGTTGTTTGAAGTTGTTTCCTGCGGCATTATTTGTTGATATTGAGTTAGTTATGAGTAGATTTGAGTCATCTGGAGGCCGATACATGTGAGAAGGGCTTGTTAGAATTTGATTTGTGTGGTTTGACCCTAAATACTAAACTTGGATGTGAGGGTATTTAACCGTAAATACTATGTTACATGAAAGATATTGGGATGATGTGACGCGCTTGGTCACGGGTGTGTGTGCGTGCACCAATTTGCTCGTAGTTTGGGGAGGCCTTTAGGCTAATTCTAGACTTGTTTTGGTATCATACCATGTTAGCCCCGCATACCCAATATTGATTATTTGAACTGTGAATCATGTCAGATATCATGTCTAGGCTATATGCTAACTGTTTGAGACTTGATAGGGATATGCTTTCTATTTCTGAGTTATACACCTTTTTTGAACACATATTCTCAGTTATGATACTATACTCGTGTATGATATCGCTGTCTCAGTACTTCTTATTTGATTCCTCTCATGTTAATAATATCGCTTAAGGGTAAAACTGTTTAATTGAATATTTGAGATGTGTTCATCTAAGACTTGAACGATAGATGATTGAGTTTGGGCCTTATAGGTGGTTTGGTACTAAATTTGAGGTGACGCGTACTCTAGGCCTATATTGGGCTGAGTGTTATTGTTTTGTGGCGACGCGTGCACCAGGCCTTATTATTAGGCTAAGTGATTATAATTAGTGCTTGAGCGGGATCCGCCCCTCTGGACTCTGACATGCTAGCAGTGGGAACATGCATATTGTTTCATATATGTGCTTGATGATGGGAAATTCTGCCAGGCACCCGTATAGTGCTAATTCTAAATACTATTGATGGATTCACTGTGATGCTGTTGATTTACATGTACACTTGACATGTAAGCATAGAGATGTACTTTCCTCATACTAACTAGTAATTGACATGCTTTGTCTGTGTTAGGTTTTAAACTGTTATACTTGAAAGCATGCCTAGATATCTGAAATGAGAACGAGTTGTACTTGATATCATTGATCTACTGTTTCTACGGTTTATCCTATATTTTCTGAAATGTTATCAGTTATTGGTACTGACATTTGACCGTTGTTCTGAGCTCATCACTGCTTTCAACCCAAGGTTAGTGTTGTTACTTATTAAGTACATTGGGTCGGTTGTACTCATACTATACTCTACACTTTGTGTACATATCTAGGTAGATCCGGTCGAGGTGATTTTCAGGCTTGAGTAGGTTCCATGTCGTCCGTAGTCCATGAAGTTCTCTTCCTATTATCTTTATCTTCATTGTTTCTCATGTTTAGACATTTGTATTAGAGGACTTATTGCATACCTTATTATTAGTAGTGCTCGTGTACTTGTTGACACCATATTTTAGGGTTGGTTGTAGTAGCTTTGTGACTTTATTGTCAAATATTTTATGGTATTCTTCCGCTGTTGAGTTATTAGCTCATGTTATTTTATTTTCATTGTTAATCATATGATTGTTGGCTTATCTAGCGGATTGGGTTAGGTGCCATTACAATTTGTGAATTTGGCGTCGTGACAACCATATCATCACAAATGGTCATAAGATCTCAAAATCAGACAACTCAGAATCATTCTGCACGCAATAACACCAACATAATCCTCTTGGGAATCACTGGTTCAAACAAACATGATCAGAAGAGAGTCATAAAATAAGGGTCATTAACAGTGTACTTTGGTTAACATACTTGGTGGGTTAAAGATGATATCAAATCTAGAATATTAATCTAAGTTATNTTTTATCCTATATTTTCTAAAATGTTATCAGTTATTGGTACTGACATTTGACCGTTGTTCTGAGCTCATCACTGCTTGCAACCCAAGGTTAGTGTTGTTACTTATTAAGTACATTGGGTTGGTTGTACTCATACTATACTCTACACTTTGTGTACATATCTAGGTAGATCCGGTCGAGGTGATTTTCAGGCTTGAGTAGGTTCCATGTCGTCCGTAGTCCATGAAGTTCTCTTCCTATTATCTTTATCTTCATTGTTTCTCATGTTTAGACATTTGTATTAGAGGACTTATTGCATACCTTATTATTAGTAGTGCTCGTGTACTTGTTGACACCATATTTTAGGGTTGGTTGTAGTAGCTTTTTGACTTTATTGTCAAATATTTTATGGTATTCTTCCGTTGTTGAGTTATTAGCTCATGTTATTTTATTTTCATTGTTAATCATATGACTATTGGCTTATCTAGCGGATTGGGTTAGGTGCCATTACAATTTGTGAATTTGGTGTAGTGACAACCATATCATCACAAATGGTCATAAGATCTCAAAATCAGACAACTCAGAATTATTCTGCACGCAATAACACCAACATAATCCTCTTGGGAATCACTGGTTCAAACAAACATGATCAGAAGAGAGTCATAAAATAAGGGTCATTAACAGTGTACTTTGGTTAACATACTTGGTGGGTTAAAGATGATATCAAATCTAGAATATTAATCTAAGTTATCTAAGTTATTACCTAGAATTTATGAAAGAGGAACATTTAAAACATGTATTCACTTATTAGGTTCCAACAGAGGCCTAGTGCCTCACTATGGTTAGGCTAGAACACAACACTAACAAACATGGTTTTACGTTAGTAAGTCTAAGTCATTAGAGACTAGAACCCTAAGAAAACTAAACCATCTTCTGGACAATAACTTAGAGACAAGCCAACACATAATCAAGATAATAGTTCATGATCAAACTTCACTGAATATCAAGCTGCCTAGGCTAAGTATTTTTACAATTAGAATTAATCTCACAAAGGTCATGCTAACAGGGAACCTCATAAGCATGGTATCTACGACAATGAAACCTTATGATAATAATGAGTGGCATTTGCATATAAAGACAACAAAAAACTCAAATTAGCATTACTTTAACTAACATGCAAGGCAGTGTAAACTTCTAACATACTATTTTTAACTTAGACCAATAAAACACTTAGGCATAGCATTCACAACAACAAAACAGTCATATGATGATAAGAGTACAATTTACAGCTACCACTAACGGCAAACATATAATATCAAATAAGCAGAAATTTAACAAAGCAAGCAAAGATCACCATTAAAGCCATGAACATGTAACATGCTAAGTATAAAAATCTCATAATATTCTTCACGCTCATATTCATGCTAACAAGATAAGAAACAATATTGTTATTATAAAATTCAACACACATTAGATTAATGAAGTAGAATAACTATACATGAGAAGCTATAAATAGAATTCAATCATTGAAACAAATTTAATGAAGGTGCATTGATCTTCCTTAGGGCAGCAAACCATGTTCTTGACTTTAGCTATTAAGGATTAGTACCCAAAATTCTCACGAGTAATTGACCTCGACCAGATATGGAAGAGAGAAAAGAAGAAAAGATTGTGAGAAATAAACAGAGATTTTAAAGCTTTTGGTGTAGTTGCATTTACTTCTACTGATTCTATTTGGTAAAGGCATTAAAGTCGGTAAGAGGGGAAAAGGGAGTGAAAGATGGTGATGAAGCAAATAAACATCTAGACAAAGCCTTTACCCAAAGGTCCCTGCGTTTGACCTTAGAGTCACTAATCATCACGATGATGTCAAGATTTCTCCAAATCTGGTGAATGCATGCAAGTTTTAATGGCGGATTTGAATGGATGAAGGTGTGATAATGATATTCCTCAACTTTCATGTTTATAGTTAGGGTTTCATGAGTGGAAATAGGAAAAAGGATGATAAAAATGGGAATTATTTGGCTGCATTCTCGGCTTAACAGAGAAGTGAGAGGTCACACAATGGTCTCTCATTAAGTTTGCACCAATTTGTGTTAGGTTAAAAGGGATTTTAGAGAGGAGAGAACGGGAAAGAAATATAAGAGAAAGGGGTAATAGGGGTGGCTGCTCAACGGATAGAATGATTGGGGTTTGAGGGATTAGGTATATTTAAAGAGTGAGAAATAATGTGGACTGTTGTATGAAATGGATTGACGCCTCAGGAAATATGGTCCAAAAACAAAAGAAAAACAAAAGAAAAATAGTATTGGGGGATAAAACGGGGGCCGTTGGATCGTTTTCATCCAACATTTGAGATTAATAGGGATTGAATTAATTTTAAAAGAGAAAAATTCAATTAATCCGGACCGTTGATAAATGTGATCAACGGCCCATGTGAAGTGTATTTGTTTTCAGAGTGGGTTTGAGATGCTAACGTGGCGAAGCGTGATTGGTGTGTAAGGCCACGTAAAATTTTGCAAAAGAAAATAATGTTTCATGGTGCAGAATTGGTTTTACGTGTTGAGTATTATAGAATTGGCTCGGACATTTTGGGTTGAACAATGCACCGAAAAGTAAAGGAAATGTTTTGGCAAAAACGTGCATTTCTGCGGTCCACTATGCAAACACAGAATCACTCTGTGGACCACATAATGGCCGCAGAGTGAGGCAGTTAATTGGGTCAGTTGGAAGCAATTATGCGGTTGACTATGCGACCGCATAACTTTTATATGGTGTACTATGTGACTGCAGAACAGTTATGCGGACCGCAAACTCAGGCAGATTTTAGGTCATTTTGGACACCAATTATGCAACCGATATGAGGTCCGCATAACCATTATGCGGTCGCATATGTGACCGCAGAACCTGTTCCGGAGCTTCATTTTTGGATTTTTAAAACCCGACCCTACTTCATTAAATACACGTTTTGGGCCATTTTTGAGATATAATATAACATTTTAGAGTGAGAGAGAGTGACCTAAAGTGAAAAGGTGTTCTTCATTAATTGTTCTTCAAATCTTGCTCAAGTTTTGGAAGATTAAGAAGGCAAGCTCACTAGGTCATCATCCTAGAGGTAAGATTCTACACCGTAAACCCTAATTTCAAAATCATCTAAAAATGGGTAATTAGCAAGATAATATTTGGGCATGAGAGTTGATTATTTTACATGCATGTGATATCAAGGGGTGTAGGAAGATTGTTGAACTAAGCATGATAAAGATTGGGTTGTGGGATGATAAAATCCTCCGTAAAAGGGCCTTGAACCTTAATCCACACTTAGTGTTTGATAAAATGCTCAAATGAGTTAGAACCATAAACATCTCCCTAATTTTGGTTCAATTTATTATATTTCAACAGTAGCTTGAAGTTCTTAAGAATTACGGAACATTTAGAGCGTAAGGAAGCTCAAGTGAGGTATGTTGGCTAAACTCTTCTTTATGAATTGGAATTCCCAATATCCTTGTAAGTTCCGAGATGTTGATTATAAATGGAGTATTCCGATAAGTTTTGTGATAAAGATATATGTTCAATTTGATTCAAATGATCTTATCATATTGCATTATAAATTGAGGATGTGTCCCAAACTATGGATTATGTATCCACATGTTATATTTTCTAGTCGTGATTTATGTAAAAGTTATTATGCCAAGTTATATAGAGATTGTGATTGTGATACACCTCCACCCGCATATATATTGGGGTGAGGCGACATGACCGCTTTGTGTGGGGATTATGGTATAGAGATTGTGATTGTGATACACCTCCACCCGCATATATATTGGTGTGAGGCAGAATAACTGCTTTGTGTAGGAATTATGGTATTGTGGGACTGCACCTCCACCCGCTTACATTGAAGTGAGGCGGTAGGATTGCTTTGTGTATAGTTTTGGTATTGTTGTGGCACCACCACCCGCATACATTGGGGTGAGGTGGCATAGCCTCTTTGTGTAGGTTCTTGGTACTGTAGTTATACAACCACCCACATACATTGGGGTGAGGCGGCAGGGCCGCTTGATTAGAGATGTGGTATTGTACTGACCCTTCCACCTGCATACATCAGGTAAGGCGGCAGGGCCACCTGTATAAATTCTATAAATGTTATTGATAGCTTTTAATAAGCTTGCTATAGTTTAAACGGTTATCTATATTATTGTATTGCTGCACTGGTTCATCATATTCATCTTGCATTGCTGAATTCTTAAATTAGTGTTTACTTTTCATACTAGTACTATTCGACGGTATGCACACAACCATACCAACCGAACTGAATCCCTCTAGATCACCCAAGTCGTATAGACTACCAATCTCAATAGTATTCCTATAAAACCCCTTTATAACCTTATAATACCAAAGGAACTGATAGTCTCTATTACTATGCTGACCGAAACCATCACTAAATGGATCCAACTCCTTCAGATTATTCATGACTCATCTTAACGGTAACACTACCCTTTTTCAGTACAGTATGAACCTCAACCAAAATGTATCCCAAGTTATCCCAACATGAATTCTCATTGTCCCAAGACTCGTAAGCCATTGTGTTCCCTCTTACATATCCAATGAGTACCTTAAACCGAAATGCTTGCTCTGAAGAGGCCATATCTATGTCTAAAGTTATTCATTTCATCTGTCAAAACTGCCTTGCAAAATTGATAATGATACATAAATGCTCCAAGTCTCCGTCACAAACCAAAACAAGTCTCGAATATTCGGTCACACACAAATCCGGAAATCCTTAGATACCACATATTGAATCTAGAATCCATTAGAGCCTTCTCGATAGTCACCCACTCAATCCTAGTCCCAAATACCTAACCAATCATGTCAAAAGATTAGTGCTCCATTAGCAAATTAGTACTCCAAAAAGAAACAACTGAGCGGATCATTCCCTTTCATACTACATCTAAAGAAGGATATTGAACATAAGTTCATCCATGATCTCCACATATCACTAGGGTGAAATACAACATGCACCCAGCAATTCCTTGCTCAAATCATTGTCAAAGTCATCCTGCTAAAATCATAATTAGTCCCCAAGAATCCCCGAGTCTAGAATCTATCACAACACATGACTAGGTGACCCAATCTCTGCTGGTAGACTCTCCCACTTGGCTTCAAGCGACAATCACGTAATCCAAGAACCCATAATGACTACTACTCCCTAACTGCCATAATGTCACACTGTTATACGGATGAATTCCTCACAAGATCATGCCACACAAACCATAACGAATCCCAAGTGATCAACCCAACCTCGTGACAGTCCTGCCATCTTCCTCAAAAGTGATTCGAACATATTACGTAGCACATGCATCTTACCGGTTAGAATGTAAAATTATTCAAAGAAACCGCATAGGAAATCTGTCAACCCCCAACCTTCTCACAAGAAATAGCCCACCTATGTGACCTTATATTAACATCTTTCTATGACTTGCCATGATACAATACTATGTAATCAATGACTCCTTCAAAGTCCACACTCATCCACAAGCTGCAAATATCTATGTCATTCGACCAATGAACAACTAGAAGATCTTCTAACACATCCCAACATAAGACAANTATTAACATCTTTCTATGACTTTCCATGGTACAATACTATGCAATCAATGACTCCTATAGAGTCCACACTCGTCCACAAGCTGCAAAAATCTATGTCATTCGACCAATGAACAACTAGAAGATCTTCTAACATATCCCAACATAAGACAATATGCACACTGAGATGATAATCAAGCATTTAGAATCCCTTAGTATCTCAGAACCCTTCTCGTCAAATTCAAACTCTCAAAATGTAAGAATCCACCATCTGGTGGCGTTGTCACATTAATAGAGACTAGGATATTTTCTCATAGCAACTGGTTCTTTCATCCCCTCCTCGCTAGCTCAAACTCGTGGGTAACGCATATGGAAAATGAGACATGGCGAGGAAAATAGCTTTCTATCTTGAGGTATATCGCACGATCTGGAGTACCAAAGAAGTGTGAAATTCCTAAATTTCGATGTAGCTTCCTCATTATAGATGTGGTCCACACCACACCGATAAGAGGGACTCTACTAGACACAGCTCCGAGACATCCTAGGACACTTTAAAACCTGGCTCTGATACCAAGTTTGGCACGCCCCGAAATCAAAGAGGGCGACCTGTGCTCAACCGAATGAACCCGATCGAGCAAGCGTGTCAGATTTTCTTCTACACAAACTCATCTATGAATAAAGAGGAGACGTACTCCATTAATAAAACATTGAAAAGCTTTCAGTAGCAACTCCCATTTTATTTTCATTAGAAGATTCATTTAAAATTTCCAAATTATTACATGTTTATAGATATAATGAAAAACATGTTTTCCAAAGACCAACATTTTTGTTTGATTCCGAACATCGAATATCGCCCACAACCTGTTTACGGAGCCTCTAAGTGCAACAAAAGTGAAGAATGGAAGTGTCGGCGACAAGGCCCCGACTATACCTCATAGTACAAAATACAATGTAAGATGACTTAAAGACCAATATAGAGTAGGGCTCAATAACACCTGCTGAATAGAGAGTGACTGCTAATGAGGACCAAAGCTACTCGCTGATGAACCACCTGGATCCATTGAAGATGCAGTGTCCTCGACAAAAGGGATGTTAGTACATATGGAATAGTACTAGTATGTAAAGCTAACTGTCCTCTTTCAAAATAGAATGCCAACATAAAAGGGAAAACCATGGAAACAACAATCAACAATCAATGGTATCCAATTTCCAAGTTAAGACATATTAATTTCAAAAATAAGAAGATAATATTATTTTTAGTTGGGAGATCTTTAGCACCGATATACCACTGTTCATAATATCGTCGTTCACAATACCAATGTTCACAATAACAATACCACTGTACTTTTAGCATGGAGTCAGATCACAACCCGATCGGCTAAGCCATCTTATCCGAGACATCAACCACAATCACAATTTCAAGCACAATCACCACCATGTGTGTGGCATGGCATACGATCACGACCCGATCGGCTAGGCCATCTCACCATAATGCCGCGTGGATCGACAACATCCTTTACTATCAATCATATCATCCCAACTAAGGAGAAATAATTTTATCACATCAATCTCATCCCGAATAAGGGAAATAATCACAATACACTCCTACACCGGAACGTGCAATTGCGGGGTTAAGTTAGTTCAACCTACCCTTCCTCGGTGACTATCGATACTCCCAAAAACATTTTGGTTTGCAAACAAAGATAACATAAATACAAATATATTTACCTTATCATCTTTCACATTGTATAAAACTCCATTAGTTCTTTCAACCATTCACAACAACAATATTCCGTTGGCCCTTTTGGCCATTCACATGATTCATTATTCACACGATTCATTATTCAAGGCATGGTGGCCGTATTTGATATTCCACACTTTTATTTCATCCCTCTCATGTATCATCATCATAAATATCAACATATATAATATTCCGGAAATCACAACTTTAAGTTCATTAGTTATGAAGACTTTAAACACAATGGATTTCTTTCCAAAAATTGAGTAAAATGGTGGGCAATCGAAGCACAAGTTAAAATCATAATCGATTAACACATCGTTTACTATTGAAACACTTATCCACAAAAAGGGCAATACACAATTTCCACCCAAGAATATGTAAGAAGACAAAACATATTGAACCTACTTACAAAGCATAACATTAGTTAAAACAACCGCATATGGGCATCCCCAATTCACTTATTTCACTTCCAACCATCTTTATAGATTATCAACAATAAGACATTTCCGATCAATACTTTAGATACACATATGAGCAATTAAGAGTCTTAAGCATATTGAGTTTTTCTCACATAGTTTGGCATACTAGCTTTCATTTGAAAAATGACTCAAAGCCATAAAATTTTAACACACATATTATTCTTGAACACATTCTCGAAGGATAACACAATATGATAGGAACATTGGGAACACATTTTGATTATATAATTCTCGACACCTTGCTTACTCATGATGATTGAATTTATTAGGAATAACTCGGAACATGAGAATAAGGAACTTGAACCAACCATACTTGAAACTTACGGGAACATCATGGAATTCAATTCTAAGAGAGTAGTTCAGTCAACATACCTCGCTTTGAACTTTTCTTAAATTACTACAATGTTCCAAAAATCCTTGCAATTTTAATCTAATTAGAAACATAACAAAAGTGAACCATAATTAGGAAGATATTCTTGGTCTCGGCTCATTCGAGCATTTTGTACATATTCGTGAGTGGAAATTGTGTATTGCCATTTTTGGGAAATGTAATTCAACAATAAATGGTGTGTTACTTAGTTATGATTTTAACATGTGCTTCGATTGTAACACCCCGGTAAATTTCGAAGTACTTAAGCGCTATTAAGAAAGTCGATATGCGCTAATTATATTATTTTGTGAGTAGACAAGGACTAGTATATGAATGATATCAATTGATCATGTTAATATATGTATGAGGTGCATTAGGAATGGTTTATGGTCTAAGAAGGGCCCCAAGGCTGAGTCAAGTTAAATATGTTATGATGGGATAAAGTTTCTAGTGTGTTCACATAAGACCTAACTTCAAATGATCATACCTCTCATGA
>AWOL01S0044938.1:21031-36681 GCA_000715115.1 Nicotiana otophora
ATTTTTTTAATGTGTATTTCAGTTTATAAAATTAATTATTATATACATATATGTTATATTTTCAGTTTATTCGATTAATTTTATATGCATTTCAGTTTATAAAATTAATTATTATATATATATGTTATATTTTCAGTTTATATAATTAATTATTATATATATGTTATATTTTCAGTTTATTTGATTAATTTTATATGTAATTTCAGTTTATTTGATTATGTATTTTCTTATATCTTAATAGGGATTTAAAAATGTCCCAAAGTTCGAAAGAGAAAGACCCGACTTGGCGATATGGCGATAAAGTTAATGAGAAGAATAGTACAATTGTTGTATGCAAGTTTTGTAACAAGACTACATTATATTTTTTAAGAATTGCGCTTCACTTCAATGAAGTGTGCGCTTCGCTTTTGAAGCGAGGCGAGCCCCTGTCGCTTTTGTGCGCTTCTTGCTCTCAAAAACAGTGCTTTGTCGAGTATCCCTACCTATTACTTGTCTCTGTTGCAAGCTCCTGTGAGCATCACAGATAAACTGGAGCGGCTTCAAAGGAATTTTCTTTGGGATGCGGCAGATGGAACTAGAAAGTTTCATCTAGTGAATTGGCAGACAGTCACTTCCCCAAAGAAGGGTGGTGGACTTGGAGTAAAAGATCTTAGGGTATTCAACAGAGCTTTGCTGGGAAAGTGGTTGTGGAGATTCGGGGTAGTAGAGCATGCTTTATGGAGGGAGGTCATCGTAGAAAAGTATGATTCCACGGGAGGGGGTTGGAGGACCAAGGCAATCACAACATCGTTCGGGTGTGGCATGTGGAGGAGTATCATGAAGAACTGGGAAGCCTTCAATGGCAACATCACTTACAAGGTGGGAGATGGAAGGAGAATCAGCTTTTGAAATCACAGGTGGTGTGGAAAGGATACTCTGAGGGTCTCTTTCTCCCACGTCTTCAGTGTTTCAAACCAGAAGGAATTGATGGTCCAACAGATTCGCAAGGAGCATGAAGGGGGGGGGGGGGGGGGGGTAGTATGGGGCCTCTCTTTTAGAAGGAACATGCAAGATTGGGAGATTGCGGAGCTCCAAGATTTGTTGGCACTCCTATACGGGCAAGACAGGCCCCATCTATCTTGTGATTCTTGGAGATGGGGGTTGCGTGGCGATGGTTTGTTCACCGTAAAGTCCTTTTATCAGAGTATGTTGGTGAGACAGGAGGCAACTTTTCCATACTCCTCAATCTGGATTCCTAAGGCGCCCACGAATGTGTGCTTTTTTACATGGCTAGCGGCGAGGGGAGTGATCTTGACTGCTGAAAATCTGCGAAAGAGAGGAATTACACTTGTTAGTTGGTGCTGCATGTGTCATCTTTTGTTGCATTGCCCTGTGTCCTCGGGTTTGTGGAGGGCAATCCTGAATCTTTTTGGTGTTCAATGGGTGATGTCAAGCACGGTAAAGAAAATGCTATTTAGCTGGGCCGGTTTCCGTAGAAGAAGCAAGCAAAAGGCGTGGAAGTTCGCCCCGTTAGTTCTCATGTGGATAGTTTGGGGAGAGAGAAATAGGAGAGTTTTTTATGGGATTGAGCCTCCTTTTTCACTTCTTAAGAATAGTCTTTTATCTTTGATCGCTTTTTGGTGTATCCATATAGCCCCTACTTGTGTAGAAGATTGGGCGTTTTTTGTAGAGAATCATGTTCTGATGTAAATTCTCTACTTTTTGGTATACTTCTTGTATACGGGAGTTTTTTCTCCCTTTTGATTAATACAATTTACCTTATCAAAAAAAATGACATTTCTTTCATTTTCCCCGACTTGGTTTCATAATGTTGGAAAAGCTTAAGATGTCCAACAGTTAATCTATCTTAGTGTTGCCTATTCTTCCCTAGTGATGCATTCAAAAGCAATAATTTTTCTCCAACATATCGTCTTTGCATAATTGTGTTGCCTCATAGTGGCGGATCCAGGATTTTGGGTCCGTGGGTGCTTAACTTTATTTGACGTAAAGTTACCACCAATCAAATCGTATAAGTGCGCAACTATTTAAACATGATAAAAAATTAATGAGAAACACATATTATTAATATTACCAATGCCATAAAACTGTGTTGGATAACGCAATTGGCGAGAGAAAATTAGTGGATTTTACCGTTCTAGAGGAACACTTTATTTTTTTAAAAGCAAACTTTCGTTTTCTTTCTTTGCTATAGTGAATTAGATGAAGTAGAAGGAAAAGCAAAAAAAAAAAAAAGGTAAAACAAGTCAGAATCTGAGAAAAAAAATAGTATTTGGTCAAAACAATCGCTGGTGAAAAACAAAAAAGATGGCCTAATAATTGGGCAAAAGAAAAATAGTGCTTGATAATATGAGAAAAGAAAAAGGGAGTAAAACAATCTTAATCTTGCTAGGAGTCGCTTTGAACTCTCAACCTTCAATTTTTATAATCCTCCGGCACCCATTCTAAACCAAAGCACCCACCAGGCTTTTTGTTACCTGGGTGCTTGTTGTTTAATTATATCCGTTCCCATAAATATTCTATGTAATTATACATACTCCGAGTCGGGGCTAATTGGTGCTCGAGCATCCAATTTTTATATGTAAATCCGCCCCTGTTGCCTCAGAAATTAGACCATTATCTTGCTCCTTTAAAGTAACATTTCATTAGAGTTTAAACTACTAAACATAATAAAATTGAGCATAATTTTTCATTGCACTCTTTCATTTGATTATTTGCCTAAAATATCCACCTTGCTTAGGAAGCAAAAAAGGTCATAAAATTTTATCAAACAATAATTTGTAGAATTGATTACCTTTCCTTTCTCAATTAAAAACATTAGTGTGTGTGCGCTCTTGCTCTCAGCTGCATTTTGATGTCAGCATTGGAATAGAATGCACATCCATCAGCTTTTATATCTTTTGCCAACTCTTAAGTAGAAAGGTGGAATTTGATGACGCCAACTACATGGAATGTTATCTTTATATTTTCTTTTTTGTGGAAATCATATTTTAAATCTGCCTCTTGAAGGTTCATGACATGAAAACTCAGGCGCTTGTGATTGCTGCACCATTTGCGTTTACACTAGGTCTTTTGGCATCTATTTTTGCTGTCATCCTAGGTATGTTTGAGCCCCTAAATTTTATTTATCAAATACTAGCCGACTTGCGTCATAGAATTTTCATTTGAAATGCAGCTATTAGAGAGTACATATGGACATATGCCGCTCTAGAGTTTGCTCTTGTGGCCATTACTCTGCATGTTTTCTACTCTATGGTAAGATGCATTTGCTATTATGCAGTTGATATTTGATAACTCTTAGATATTTTCTAGTCTGTCCATTGAAGATCCCGTGTCTTATTTAACCATAAAAAATTTCTAGATGAAAAAGTCTTAACCATTGAAAGATGCACCAGATTCACAACACATGCACCCCCACCCCAACCAAACCCAATGCAGAAAAGAAAAGGTCTAAGAAAATTGTACACACACAGAACACCATTGGCAGATATGAAATGAGGAGTAATGCCCGGAAATCTTGTCTTTTGGCAGCTTCAATTGCAGGCAGTCTATTCAGTAATGATAGCATCAGTATTGGGTTTTGGTGCCTCTATGAGTCTCAATGCAATGTACATTCGATACTATTCCTGGCGAGTCCAAATCTCCGAAAATTCTAACCCTGCATGAAATGAGTATGATGGTGAAATGATCAAGTTGTATAGGAAATATTGTATATGCTTCTTTTTCACCTTAAAGATGTATTTTCTTCGTATTATTTTCTCTTATTTCTTTTCCTCATCATCTTATGTGATGAGGTGGTTGATACCTCAAGAAATCTGGCAGTCAAATGTGTATACCGATATAGGTAAGGTAGTTATCCCTTGTCTTCTTTCTGTCTCTAGTGCTAGAGAATAGAGCTCAATGTAAGGCTGGGACGGACATTATCAAATTCTAAAGCACTGGTTCTACCCTGGTTGATCTGATCAGGTTTCTTATTTCAACTATCATTGTTGTTTTATTCCATTTTAGGCCTGGTGTTATTTACCAGGTACTGCAAACCATGTAAATTTTCGCCATTTTAAGTGCCAAAAAAAGGACCCTCATTTGGGGTTTCATTATGTTAAGCTAGGGTTAGTGCGCAGAAGAATAACCCACCCAACTTAGGAATAAATTGTTTGATTCAAATTGACCTAGCCATTTTGATTCACACTTTAATTGAATCATGACTGAACTTATTTGTTGGTTCCATTTATTTATCTTCAGAATTAGCCCACCTGACCTATTTGACACCTTATGTCAAAGATGGCTTGTAATGCTGGTCTTTATTGGTGCAAACTGGACATATCTGAAGCAACAAACCAGTCATCCAATTCCATTAGTAATACTTGTCATGAAATTGACCATATGAAAAGAAAAAAAGACCATATGACATTTGAACCACAGTAGATGAAAAATTGCTGGCATCTAACTAGAATTATCTTTTTTTTGGATGTCCATTATTAGTTGGAATCTGAAGCCAGTTCAAGATTCAACAGGACAAGTTTTCTGAAAAACAAACGTGGAGGTAGAAATTATATAGCACAAAATTGCATGAGAGAAGACTGAAACACTATACATTAAAAACAAATTAAATTTACAGATACCTACACTTGTGATACATATGCCTCTTAAAGGAATGCATACGCCACTCTTTTAAAAGACAACTAAGCCTCAAGCCTTATTTGCATTTGGCAACAGCTAGGTATTGATTGTTATTTTTCTTCACCCATACCGTTGAACGAGTTCTCTTAATATAATCTGTGAAGAGGCGGTACCTGCAGGACAAATATGGCTGGTTACAGAAGGATATTCATCTTCATATCAGCAACTAAAATTCGGAGCCAAATGGGATCACATATTGCAATATTTTGGTCGCACTACTTATCAACAAAAATCAGAGTAGATTTTAGGAATCCCATTTTGATCTTATGTTAAGATCTTAGTGAGAACCATCCGCACATTCCCGCACCCAAACATCAGGACTTCTCATAAGTATCATAAATAATCAACGCAGTTGAAATTAAGAAACCACCTGTCAAACTCCAGTCTCTGAGTAACTATCCCATTCAATAGGAGCTCCGAACTATATACTGTTGATATCCTGTAGATGTAACGAGGGATTGCATGATTATTCAAATTAATACAAAACTTTTTACAAGGCAAAAGAATAAGAAATCTACCCTTCTCAAGAAAAGGGATGCAAACTTCATAGTCTTCTTCACAAGATAAAACTAGAAGATCGTCAGGAACAACTTCCTCTTTCATAACAGATCTACCAAGTCGCTCCACTGCCTGAAAAACATTTGGAACAGGCGTTACCAAGCACGAACAAACCGTCAATAAAATAGTTATAATTAAGGAGAGAGGATTGTGCCTGGACAAATACAGATTGATTATGGAACTCTCGCATGGAGGATGTGATAGTGAAAACACTAGAAACACTAGTAGACACTAACTTCAAATTATAGGAATTCCAAAATATTTGATGTACTTTTACACATAACCATAGAGTATAAGTTTCAAGAATTCAAATCCGTCCATCTTTAGTGTGGATTATAATCCATACCACTTGTTTTCCCTATCAAAGAAACCTTCCATAAAATTGGTTACAAATGTTTGCTTCAGCTACCGTAGGTCAAACTAATGATCTTTTTTTTTCTGAAAATGGTAACAGTGTATTCATCAGCATTAAGGAAATGCTGGCCATCCTATTTACAGATCAAAGTCAAAACTAATGAAGATCTTAATATTCAAAAAAGTCAAACTAATGATCTTTAACATGTCACCACTTATCACCTATGTTACCATGGACATCATCTTGAGCACACACTCAAATATATGATATTCAACATATTTAATAAGGCCGGTTCTAATCTTTCATAACTAATCCTGTTGCATTTATAGCGGATAGGAATCCTACACTCTACCATATCCTCCTGACCACCTCCTGACCATACTAATGAAAGACTGATTTTGTCACAGGTATTCACAGAAGCACCAATTTATGAGAAGATAGACTGAACATTTTGAATCTGCTAGCTTTGGACTTGACACAACACTTTTATTTTCGAAGCGGAACTTAGTACGGTACCAGATTGTGGCATCGAAGATGATTCAGGTGAGTGGATAGACCATATGAATATCTTATCCAGAATGGTTGAATTTTAAAGTGAAATAGAAAAGGGGTAAAGAGTAGAGTACACACCAAACCATGAACTGCCTTCACCAAACTTGCCAATATATCTTTACCAGGCTTTGTATTTGGAGTGGTAAAAACTTTATATCCCTGAAAAAAATTACTATGAGAAAAGGAAAAGCACAGCTGCTGATCTAATAGTCATCCAAGGCAGCATCTTTACCTGTAAAAGGGGATGTTGGCATGCTCGTGCTAATGAAACTGGCATGCTGAAGCCGAACTCCTTTTCCTTTCTTGCATCTCTCAAGATATAATTTTTCTCATCAATAAGACACCTAGCTTGTCCACAACTCTCAAGCCATAGATGTGTCACCACAGGTTTCCTTACAGCAATAGCTTCTAACATGTTTCTAGTGCGAACAAATTCATCAGCCACAAAATGAGTAGCATCGGACATAGAGGATACTCTTGAGGCTCCTAACGGGGCTAAGATCTGCAAGAAGAGATGATAAGGTGATTCCAGTTTAAAACATACTATTTTTGCACAAACAAAGAAAATATCATAGCGAAATTACCTTCTTTTGCTGTTTGATTATATCTGCATCCAGGTGCTGACTGAACAAGACTCGAACATTAGTCATTTCTCGCCTCTTCCTAGAATCTTTTAAGGTGGAGCCAATTTGTGTTCCAGGAGAATGTAAGGAAGTGATTTCTCTCAAAAGAGATGATCTTGACATATTCTTCCTGCATGATTGTTTATGATACTCATCACCCATACAAATAGGTGACACAGCATTCTTCTGGATTTTTGCATTGGTGGGAGTGGTGCATGCTGCAGCTGACGCTTTACACTGCTCTCCTGTTGAAGATTCTGTTCCCTGTGCTTCATCAACAGATCTTGTTATCTCTACATTAGTTTTCCTATTAGAATCTTTTATGGACTTATCTAGAATTGTTTTTACACTTCCATCAGCAAAAGCATCATTAGTGCTGTTACCATCCAGATGTCTTTTATCTATGCCTTCCTGTAAGAGCTTCTTCTGAGACCCCCTCTCCGAGGATGCAATATCAGGGAGAATGCATTCAGGTGAATACTTTCTCCTTTTTGTGCTGACATCAATTGAAGTACTTATCTGGTCACCTCTTAATCTTTTTGACCTTCTACAAGATTGAGTAGTGGTCTCTTGCCCCATGGTAGGCATCTTCCGGTGACTTCTTCTTCCTTTGGGATAGTCTACAGCAGAAAGGTTGGCCCACGTTGATTCCATATTTCTTAGGTTGGCAGTTTGATTGGTAGCGACTGTACCTTGATCCATCAAAGTCTCGCAAACATCAGCATCTGTCCCGCTTCTATCAAAAGTGGCAGCGGCAGACAGACGTCTTTTTGGTTGAATCTCTACATGGTGCTGCCTAGTTCGACGAGCTACAGGTGTGAAGGAGTGACAATTCTTGACAGACATGGAACCTGCACTTGCTTTTGGTGGTCTTTCTTTCTGTCTTAACTCTTCTTCTCTTCCCCTTGAAGCATGGGGTTTAGTCATATTTGGCTTGATCATTTTTAATCCGGTCCCTTGTTCTTCATTGCCTTGCTTCTTGATACTTTTCTGTTGTTTCACTCTTTCTCGATGGTTCTCTTCAACTAATCTTGCATCCTTCTGCATTGTGCTCATGGACATTATTGAAGATCGTGCTTTTTTGTTGGAGGACCTTTGCTTTGACAGACTCTCATCATCAATTCGATCTTTGCAAGAACCATCTGTCAATGTCTTATCACCTTTCTTCTCACTGCTACTATCATTTTCCAGAGCAGGAGCTCCAAAGCATAATGTTTGCATAGCTTCAGCAGCCATTTGAGTATCTAAACCAACATTTAGCATGTCAGGAACATCGTCTCCGTTACCATCGTCAATCATTCCATCACCAGCCCCAGAATTGAGTTGTTCATCCAGCTTCTTAACAAAGTTCTTTCTAGATCTGGACTTTGACAGCTCACTTTTCACTCTAATTTTACTTGACAATAACCTTGAATCAGAACGGGGGGAACCCTTCAACTTTTTGCCGCTCAACGGGTGCTTTTCCTTTTCTCCACTACCTTTAACTCCCCGTCTTAAGGGGTCAAGTGAACCATGCTTCGGAGGTCCAGTAGTAGGACTAAGTTCCTTTATCTTCTGGAAAAACTCTCCACCTCCTTCATCTTCACGATTGTCATCCCAATCAAAAATCTCACCCTCTGCATCTGCAATTCCAGCTGCTCTCCAAGCCAAACTTTTTGTCCCTTTTGCAGCAGAAACAAATTTCGATTTTCCAATGGAGGACTTCCCAAAGTCAATATGTTGATCAAAATCTAAAGGATTGAGCTTAAGAAACTTGTCAACAACATCTAGTGCATTGGCCTGAGACTCCTCTCCAGGTTCTTGAGAATCTACATAACTTAAACCTGCCAATCCATCTTCGTAGGCAAATTGAGGCAAGTCCACTGTCTTCTCAGCATCATTGTTGCCATGTTCTGACCCTTTAATTTCAACAAGTATCTCATCTCTGAAAAGTTTCCTCACAGCTGAACTACCAACTTTGCACCGGTTTCCATTACCTACATCATTCATTTGTTCGTCATACTCCTCACAAGCATTCGGGTTAAGCTCCTTCCTGACTTCAGATTGAGGTCCAACCATAGATGTCCCATTTTGGCCTGCACTTTCCTGCTCCAGAGGATTGTCATTTTTAATAGACCATGTACTTCCTTTTGTCCCTTTATGGCTCATGTCATAAGCAGCCAAACCAGAAGCCCTGACAGATGTAGCACGGATTGAAGTAAACTCTAGTTGCAGAGATCCTGAAAAAAATACATGAATATCAGACCTCCAAAATTCTGAAGCAGCTTTGTTATCAAATCTTCAAAGGCATTCTGTCTGATAACGAATATGGCTAGAATATAAAAGTTGAAAACATAAAAGGAATTCATCAACCACCTAAAAGTACCAGCAGATAAGTGTATATTAAATACTTTCATGTACTGAATAAGAGAAGAGAAATCTAGATTCTATTATAAAACAGAGAAAGCGAAGACCAAGCCTCTCTTTCAATAGCAAAACTTTTCCTGGATACAGCAGAAATGACCAACTGTAGACACCGAGAGTTCAGAACCAAAGTCAGCAATTACATACTAACAGTGATATCAAAATACATGATAGTTGATGAACTGGCAAAGAATATACAGATCCAGCTAAGTGAGGAGGCCTATTTACAGTGAATTTTAAAAACTGGATGATGCAAAATGTTTTGTCCAACTTTACACTCGTAGAAGAACATTTCAATTAATTGCAAATTTAAGGTATGGATTAAGAAAGGGAACTTTTTGCTCAGTTTTAGTTCCATGCAGATTCTGCATAATCAAAATGAAAGAAAAGAGATGGTAAAATGATAAATTTAGGCCAAACATGTATAGTGTTAGAACTCGATTAAAATGAATTATCTCATGATAGCGAAACCAATTTACCTGAATGATGCTTGTCATTGCTTAGAACATCTGATTGTGAAATCGAACTCCTATCACGTTTGTTGGAATTGCTGCTTTTAGTAAACTTCACCCGATCAATAGCTGAAGCTGTGTTCCATTAAATCATCATCTGATAACCCTTGAGTATCACACAAGACCTCAGTTCTATCACTTCCTTCACTATCTACGGCAACTTCGACGTTACACTTTTCAGAAGTTCGGATGCGTTCATTTTGTAGACCATCATGATCTTCAACCACTTGGGTTTCACCACCTAAATCCACCCGTTGAGTTTCACCACCAAAATCCACCACTTGTGTTTCACCGCTGAAATCCACAACTTGTGTTTCACCGCCGAAATCCACCACTTGCGTTTCACCGCCGAAATCCAAAAACTGGTTTTCACCACAAAGATTTACTATTTGGGTCTCAAAGGCATCATTGAAGAAAAGACGGTCATCAGCAGGAACCATACTTTGGTTACGGTACAACTAAGGATCCTCGCCTTTAAATATAAACCAAATTGTATCGTCAGGGAAAAAAGCAATTTCAAATTAGAGTTCCAAATCTTAGAGAAAAAAAAAGTATATCCCACATATTTGACTAACTTTGCATTTTTTTTTAATCTTTTGAAACCCCCCTTCTCATCCTAAAGAAAAAAAGTAGTACTCCCTCCGTCAATGTGATGCGATTCGGAGTACGAGGGTCAAACTATCTAATTTTCGGTGTGAATTCGAACATAGGATCTTCAAGTTTTTTGAAACAAAATTAACATATTTAGAAACTACATAAAGTACTATAAGTCACAATAATTAAAATATAACACATTAAAAAGGGCATTGCGGTCAAAGAAAAACTTTTTTGACTCTCCGAAGTGTAATTTGTAACTGCATCACATAAGGTGGGACAAAGGGAACAGTAGTCTTGCTTGAAGAGTTCCCTCTCTAAACAATGGTATCAATATGCATAGTGCTAACAGAAAACTTAACAGAGTAAACCGTATCACACACTTATTTGTTTATAAATCCAAACTTGAGCATGCGTCCTCTTTTATTCTTTAGCAGTTAACTAACAATTGACCATGACCAACCAATACAACCTCGTAACAGCAAATTCCAGTCTGCTTATAAAATCAACTCCAACTAACTTTATAATACAGCAAAGATTACTGATGCAGTAACATATCTTCTGTTAATAAAAGATTCAATTTTTTTCTTTATCCTTAACAGGCAAGAAAATTAAAACTTTAAATAACATTTACAAATAATCCACATACCCTAATTTACCCCAAAACAAATTAGAAAAAAAATAAAATAAACTTGCCTGGGAGTGGGAATGATGCAGGTGAAATTTTAGTGTCCACTGGCTGTGTATTGCCAATACCCGTTTTCGGGTCAGGAATGTTCGCATTCTTTCTTCCACCGTCTACCATTTTAATTCATCTACAATTCCATACCAAAAGATAATTAAAAAATCATAATCACAATAATAGTGATAATATTAATTGACGCCAAGCCAAAGATTATGCCTTTAGAGCACAGTATCGCAATTGAATAAATAAATTTAGAAAAAAACTGAAAAAAGTACACAAAAATAAAATACTAACTGCATCAAAGCGTATTGAATCGGAAGCGTCGGAGAAATCCGCCGGAGAGATTTGGGTGTAGTGATGGGGGTTGCGGGCAAGTATAGGGTTAGAGATTAAAGGAGGGAAAATAGGGAGAAGTGGGAAAATTTCTTAATTTGGAGGGAAATTTCTGCCTTTTTATATTCTCCCGAGTTTCTACTGCTACACACTACCATGGCCTTTGGTAACTGAGTACTTTTATTAATTTACTTTTCCTTTTCCTTTATTTTCAACTAGTTAATCTGCCCTCGCTTCGTGCGATTGTGAAAAATATATTTAAATTTATTCATACCCTCTTTTCTATGAAAAAAATTAAAATGCTTATAAACAACATACATTTGGGTTCATCATAATGTGAATTATTTAAAGTAGATTATATTTATATATATATATATATACATATATATATATGGGTTCCTTATCAATTGTATACTGTTACTATATCCAATATTCGAATTTAATACTAATTTGAAAAGAGAAGAAGAACATATTTCGTCTTGACTTTTTAAAAATTTCGTATTCTTGTAATTTATATAATATCATAAAATACAAAAACAATATTACTATACATATTCATAGAAAACTAAATTTATGCTGAATTTAAAAGTTGTAGATAATTTACGAGAAATGTTACATTTAAAACTTAATAATTGCATTTTAATGATATTATATCAATTCGAGAATACTAAACATAAAAGTCAATATAAGTTTTAGTTTCAATACCTTCTTATAGTAATTTTTGATTCGCTGAGAAAGAGATGTATAACTCAATAGTACTTTTTTTTATTTTTAAATCTTTATCTTTTGTATTTAATTCTCAAAAAATGAACGGACATTTCCTTGTGACACCAAAGTAATAAAATTAAAAATTACACCTTCAAAAAAGGCGTAGTGTGCCTGCATTTTGTGCGTGCGTGCTTGGTTCTTCCAACTTTTGAGTAAAATGATTGTTCATTTTGATCACATTCATTCACATAAATATAAGTTACATCAAAAGTGAGGAAGAGTACTTACCAGAAAAAGAAGGCAGCTTATATTCTTGTGACAACTTCTGCTCTCTTGTTTCAGGTAATCACCTTTGATTTCAGTTCTTTCCATATCTTTATTGTTTCCCTTCTTTGTGTTCTTTTCCTATTTGCCGCCATTTTCTTATGTGAAAGTACAAAAAAGATTTTTAAAAAAAGTTAACCTTTAATTGCCAAAACAATTCTATTGTTACAACCTTCCCATTATTCAGAAGCACTTTAATTATCACAATCACCGTCGCGCCTTGAAAAGAAAAGAAAACAGAAAAATCAAAGACAAATGAAAAAAAATGGGGAAAAAGAAAGACGTATGTTTTTCTCGGTCTAAGAGATACACCACATCACCTTTCATTAGAGTTGGGACCAGAATTATATAGATACAAGCAACAACCTTCAATTAGAGTTTAGACCACATTTATATAGATACAAGAAACAATCACAAGCTGACTCATCCTACTCCTCAGCCTGGTGGTACAGTTACTCGTTCTCAGCATTACATCTTAAAAACAAAGAAGCATCTTGATTACTTGGCTCTAGTTGTATCAATAGGCGCTTACCCTTCTGGAAGTAGATTCTGATAAAGCTTAAATTGACCTTCTCCTCGCATATTCATTTCTGAAACAATGTATTGGCATAAATTTTTGTAGAATATTTATATTTATATTGATTGAGAAATGAATATGCTGACAAAAAATAAGATAAATTATGTTCGTATAGTTGTTTTCCGGTCAGTTTGAAGTCTAATAAGTCAGAACCTTTGCTCGCGAACTTCAAGAATGAAAATGTTTCTCAAAGTTAGATGGCTTGAAAATGTTCTCCATTAGCATATCAAATTATCTTCCGGCAACAACCTATACATTAAGCTAAGACTTATACAGGTTCCGCAAACTTCAAAATCTAAAGAGATTAAGCTCTTCATTCCGGCAAGAATATGTGCATGAATAAATTTGACAAATCTGTAGAGGTAAATCGAGTGAGATCTCTTAATAGATATCGTGTCACGATTTCTCTTTATCGGATATTAATAAATTAATTGTATATATCTTTCCACATCCTAGGATAGATAATTGGTTCTAACTATTTTACTTACCTTTTATCGTGTTTCCGCATTGTAGTTTCGAGCAATCTCCTCCTTCTGACTCATCACATTATCTAAAAATAACTCTGTTCTACTAAGTTTTCTCTACACCCTTTCACATTTATTGGTCTCCGTCTCTCTTACTCATTGATCAAGTTGCATAGTAGACTTAATCTTTCCTTTTTTGTTATGCTTGTATTCCAGAAACCGTTTTTAGATCTTCAATATCACGAAGATATTTACCAACGATGCCCCCAGAGTTGCTCTCACGCGCAACCCAAACATACACCATTAATTATCTCGATTATATTACTGAATTTTAATCCATCTCCCCATGTTTATCCAAATCAAAAACTTTTACAAATGCTATAATGTTCATGAATCCCACCAATCCTGTTTAAATTCAACTATGCATACCCGGAGTGACCCATGAAGTTCCACAAAGGATGAACCTTTACAGGATTATTAAATTCTTTCGCAGTCCATTTCTTTTTTAGATTTTTCTACTTTGTAGCTATACACACTCTATTAGATTCAACCGAGATACAGGCTACTGTTGCCATTCAGGGCAAAATTATAGCACCATCCTTTCATGTAATTGGCTCATTGAGTTGGGGTGGCAGATCATCTTTAGTACTTTTGCGAGGAGATTGTGCTACTATGTTCTCTGAATTTAGCTTTTGTTTTCTAGGACTGCAACACCATCAACAATCATATTTACTGACTACTACTTTAATAGATTGATTCTTTCTTCTAAAAGTTTTTCGGAGCTGCCTCTATATTTCAAAAGGAGTCATCCCTAACATCTCGGTTAGAACTCAAGAATGAATAGAATGTGACTCTACTCCATAGGATGTACTAATTAACAATCACTTTCATCTTTCATTTAAAAGACCAAAGTGAATGTCATAGGACATTAATAAACTTGTCATGTAACATGATACGATGAAGTTTAGCAGTAAATACGCGCACGCAAATGCATATCGACACTCATTTTCAACAACCATCATTTTCTTTGTTGTTTTACCTAAATCAAATTAATCGACATTTTGAAAAATATTAAGCATTTACACCTATTACAGTGAGCGTGAGTCTAATTTAATTTAATATCTTTTCCTAAAGCAATTTTACAAAAAATATGATTCAAGTAAATGCAACTAAGTAAATGCAAGTATATTACATCAGCCGAGAGACTGACAAAAAGGAAAAAAATAAGCTACTCTGTTTTACCTTACCATTCTCTTCTCACCAATCAAATCACATTCTTCCTCATCTAATTTCTACTCCAAAACTATCGTTCTTCTCTCCGATAAAATCACCAAAAGATACTTTCCTTTTCTTATTTAGATCCTTCTACAACTCTAACACACCCATCATTTTTCCTATAAATATAAAGAATAGAAAGGACTAAAGAGAAAAACGAAGACACTGGAGTGACACAATAATGCAAGCACATAGTTAGAAGGCAAAATGCGAAGAGATAATGTGCACCATTTTGAGTAGATGTGGTGTGGTTCCACTAAAGCACTTTTTGAATCGGATGTCCATTCTGATTTGGGAACAAAATAAAAGCACTGTGATGGACAAAAGAAATTTTTTTTTTAATATAGATACACATGAAGTCAAAGACCAATCAAACATGATGGTTTATACCTTCTGACCTTTGTCACGGTGTGTAATTCAGGCCATGGAGGAAAATTAGGAAACATTGCAAAGTTCAATTTCATAAAGATGTTGCACAATAGTTGGGAAAGATTGGAGAAGAGAATATAATGTTGGGTTGAGGTGAAGTTTTGGTTTGAAACGTTTCTTGAGAAATTTGAAGGACACGCCTTTTCTAAATTGAGTTGTAATGGATTTTTTAATAAAAGTTTTTAGTAATTGAGTTTATTGTGTTCAAATTCCTAAAAAATTGAGATAATAGATAAATACATTTTTTAATCAATAAAAGATGCCACATCACTCCTTTAAGGTCCCTACTTTATAAATATATATAGATTTGTACCATTAACCCTCTTTGTTCTTTGGAATAAAAATGAGTTCTGAAAATGTTACATTAAAATGTTTAAGCTACTTTAATTTTTCTTTAACAAAAACTCCTCCCTTGGAAAAAAAAATTGGTTCAAAATTTTATANTCACCAATCCTGTTTAAATTCAACTATGCATACCCGGAGTGACCCATGAAATTCCACAAAGGATGAACCTTTATGTGATTATTAAATTCTTTCGCAGTCCATTCCTTTTTTAGATTTTTCTACTTTGTACCTATACA
>AWOL01S0044942.1:0-22871 GCA_000715115.1 Nicotiana otophora
TCAACTAGTTCACTCATAAGGCCAATAAAAGAATACATTCCCGCTTGAGAAATATTGGTATCTCATTTGATACTTAATAATCAAACCGCAACAGACAATTGAGAGTGCATACTCCCTTCACTTAGTGGACGACTATCGGCCTCTAACTGTTCATAAAAATATTTTGCCTCTTCGTTAGGAGCTTGTTCAATACTTTCATGGGGTTCAAACTCGAAGTGCATTCCAAAACCATCCATAATCATTTCATGCTATCTAGGATGTTGAACGTTATTCCCCACTGGCCTACTACTTTCACCAACAACTATGTTATGAAATACACCATCACTACCATCAATCTCTCCATGACTAGTCCACACAAAAATATTATCCATAAATCCCTTTTTAATAAAGATGAGTCTTAACATCCTCTGATCCAAAAAAATATAAACACTTGCACTTCACACAAGGACACCTAATCAACCCTCCGATTTGAACGGTTCAAGTGACATTGCATGCCTAATAAATTCCTTAACTCCTTCTATAAATTCCTCCTTCAAAAATCGAAGATTAGGATAATTCCTATTATACATCCAACTACGATATTCCATCTACATAAAGAACAAATAAATTACATTTATATTAATCATAATTCAAATTAATTTATAGAATTAAGTTACATAATAAACTTTAGTTACGAAATATAATATAGTCAAATACTAGAATATTGAATTAGTTAAGTCATTCAATTAGGCTAACTCACTTACTATTAATCATAATTAATAAATCCTAAATTATAATTTAATGTTCCCTAAAAGTCAACAACGATATTGCATCTACATAAAAAGCAAATAAATTACAAGTTGTATTAATCATAATTCAAATTAATTTATAGAATTAAGTTACATAATAAACTTTAGTTACAAAGTACAACATAGTCAAACACTAGAATATTGAATTAGTTAAGCCGTTCAATTAGACTAACTCACTTACTATTAATTATAATTAATAAATCCTAAATCATAATTTAATATGTCCTAAAAGTCCAACTACGATATTACATCTACATAAAAATCAAATACATTACATATTATATTAATCATAATTTAAATTAATTTATACAATTAAATTACATAATAAACTTTAGTTATAAAATCCCAAACTCGCAAATTGTAAAACCTAATTTATACAATTTAAAGAATTTAAATAACTAAAATTAACAAATGTAGATAACTAACCTTCAAAGAGAGTAGAGGGTAAGATTTTGGGAGTGGCACGGCAGTGGCGGAGGAGCAGTGGTGGCGGAGAAGTAATGGTGGCGCGGGAGAGACGAAGTGGGGGGTTTGATTTTGGGTGAGAAGGGAGTGGTGAGGTGATTTGGGTGGTATTTGGGAAGGATTTACGGATGTGGAAGAAAGTCTGAGAGAAAGAGTAAAGAGGAAATTAGGGAAGAAACCCATTCTCTGTTCCCTTAATTAGAAATTTCCGACCGACTTCGGTCGGTATCATTAAGTTCCTTTTGACCATTTGACTACACATATTCGACTGAAATTGGTCGGTAAATGATTTTTAAATTATTTTTATAATTAATTTAATTATAAAACCGACCGAAATCGGTCGGTTTTTGTCAATATATAATATTTAATATTTAACTGATATATATATATATATATATATATGTGTGTGTGTGTGTGTGTGTGTGTGTGTGTGTGTGTGTGTGTGTGTGTGTGGTGCGTGTCCTATAAGATGTAGTGTTATATTAAAATATAAGTTATAGCAATAACAATATATACTCGATCAAATCACACAATGTGAGAATATATATCTATATATATATATATATATATATATATATATATATATAATAAATATGTGTGTGTGTATTGTGCATGTGTGTGTGTGCGTATGTATGTATATAAATAAATAAATATATATACAATTTACTATTTTCGACCGATATCGGTCGAAAATTTTATAATTATATGATAAATAATTATTTATTATCCAAAAGAGCAATTGACATAGGGCGGAAAAAATTAAATTAAAAATTCCGACCGACATCGGTCGGTATTCTATAATTCTTTTAATTAATCATTATTTTTGTAGATAGTATGCAAGTCTGACCAGTGTTTGATCAAAGATTGACCATTTTCTGACCGAAAGCGGTCGAAAATTTAAATTCTTTTTTGTGGGACCACATAAACCGACCAATAACGGTCAGTATTCTTATTTATAATTTTTTATTTGATTTTTTCAATCATTTTACTTTGTTTCAGACCGATTTTGATCGGTATTTTTTCCGATCAATATTGATCGGAATGCCTTGGATGAAATTTGGCAGTTTTCTAGTAGTGTTCTAAGTAGCTACTTGCTAGCTTGCTTCAATTTTGGATGACTTGACGAATCATAGCGAGAGGACTACTAGGTAGAAAATCGAATGCAATCGAAATTTAGTCATGATTAGCCCCTAATGCAACCGAAACTTAGTTGCATTAGAGTTTTTATCCTTGATGTAATGGTAGAGTTGTTGTAGTAAAAGAGACTAGTCGTACAGCTGTAGATAGATTATATGAGTTTGGTGTGGTCAGTACTATTTTGTTTTTCTGTTTTCCAAAGTTCAATTGGTATATAAAACATTACTTAACAAAATAAAATATGTAATATCATGAATATACGTTACTAAAAAATTACTCTTCTGGATTATCTTCTGTATCTGATTATCCAGATCTTATGATATGAAATATATGGTAAATGGCTTGCCCTTGATAAAGCTTACTCGAAATATTTTCCAACATAAAACAAAAAGAAAACGAAAAGATGAACTTTTATTCTTAGAATTGATCAAGTACATGCATCAAGTTGTGAATTATTGATCAATTCAACTTCACTAATGGAGTATACTTCTATATGCTATAAATAATATAGAATGAAGCTCCATGCGCCATCTTTGATGCCCTCTTATGACACCCTAATAACCATAGAACAATATACTCAGTAGCAGATGTGGCATGTATATAATTAAATAATTTAATTGAATTTAATATTTTGGATAAGGAGTATGTGTGTATATATATATATATATATATTATTACTTACTTGACGTAGTCGATCTTAATAATGTTTTCGACAGTGACAGGAGTAGCAATGATTGAAAAGGCTTCTTTAGAGAGATCCATGGTTACACCACATCCAGGGCAATCACTTACAATTTTTACCACAACACTCTTGCCAGTGCAAGGCTGTGGCACTGGACCAGTGCATGTGACCTTTAATAAGGTTCCACAAGAAAAACTATTCATCAAGAGACTATCACTCGCTGCTAAGAGGGTACCTTGGGATGTGTTTCCATAACATGCCGTAGCTGTAACAACAATAATAATTGTGCATCAGTATCAAATAAGTTCGAACATATGGTCTAACAAAATTTTAAGGGAGTAACAAAAAGAATAGAAGAAACTTACGAGCATGTGATAAGTTGTAATAAAATGAGGCAGTCCCTGGTATAGCTAAAGCTATTGAGAACAAAGTTGACACAACACCAATAATGAGACAAATAGTTTTAGGAATTGCCATTTCTTTTCCAAAGCCTTTTTTATTTCACTGATACATCTACCCAACCAGTAAACACCACCTTTTTATAATCTTTTCTAAGTGACCATGGGCTAAAATATGGTAACCAGTTAAGAGAATTAAGGCAATCTTTTTTTTTAGTCAAAAGATCCACCTTGCTGGAGGGTTTTAGGAATATCAATTATTGTGCATTTCCTATCTTACTATATCCATATGCATTGTAATATTTTCATGTGGAATGCAGAAGAGTTGTGATGGATTGATAAGTACCCTTTTATCCTTAAATCAAAGGTTTTGGGTTCGATCTTGAGTATGAAGTCTCTTATGTTAGGAAACGCTTTATCCAATCAGTGTTTTAAAAGACGAGGGCATAACACATGGTGTTTTACTTAATACGGGGCAAGGCGAAAATCTCGACACATTGGGCGTAAGTGTAACGACCCGACTGGTCGTTTTGAGCAATTGTATTCAGTTCGGCAGTTTGAGGTCACGATTAGCTTCACACAATGTATTATGACTTGCATGCATCATCGGTTCGGGTTTTTGAGAAGTTCGGAAAGGATTCTTAGAAATGACTTTCATTTGAGAAGCTTGAAGTTGAAAGAATTGACCAAGATTTGACTTTTGAGTATTTGACCTCGGATTGGAGTTTTGATGGTTCCGATAGGCTCGGGTTATGATTTTGGACTTAAGCGTATGTCCGAATTTAGATTTGGAGGTCCGTAGGGTAATTTGAAGCATTTCGGCGAAAATTGGAAAGTTAAAGTTTTGAAAGATTGAGAGGTTTGACCGAGAGTTGACTTTGGTGATATCGGGGTCTGAATGCGATTCTGAGAGTTGGAACAGCTCCGTTATGTCATTTGGGACTTGCCTGCAAAATTTGGTATCATTTAGATATGATTTGATATGGTTCGGACGCTTGCGATTCTAGAAGTTCTTGAAGTTCATGGTGATTTTCATGTGTTTTGGCATCCGATTCGCGGTTCTAGAGGTTATTTTGGTGTTTCAAAGTGTTATATTTTCAGACTTGTGTGGGTGTTTGGTTTGGAGCCCCATCGGATGAGTTTCGTACGCGTTTCGTATTTGTTTGGAAGAAGGTTCAGAATTTACTGGCGTCTGATCTCACATTTGCGAGTTGAGGGTCGCATTTGCGATCACCGCATTTGTGTACTTGGGATCACATTTGCGAAGAGGCTGGGGACTGGCAGGCTTCGCATTTGCGGAGCCAGCCTCGCAAATGTGATGATGAACTGGGAAGTGGAAGTTCGCTTTTGCGAACGTTTGGGCCGCTTTTGCGAAGGCCCCATTTTCGCATTTGCGATCCGTTCCATCGCATTTGCGATAGAGGCAGGGCTGTTCAATTTTCGCTTTTGCGAAGTAATGGCCACTTTTGCGGGACTCGCATTTGCAAATCCCGTGTCGCAAATGCAACATCTGCAGCCTGCTAATAGCTAGGCACTCTGAATCTTAGCTTCATTTTATCATATTATGAACCCTAGGTCCGAGAGTGGGCGATTTTGAGAGAATCTTTTTATTTCAAATCATTGGGTAAGTGCCTCTAATCAATTTTCAATTTTATTTTGTGATTATATCTTCGATTTAACATCAAATGCATGAGAATCTAAAGGAAAATTTGGAAAAAATTGTAAAATCTTTCAAAAATATAAAATGATGATTTGAAGGATAAATTGGTATCAGAACTTGATAATTTTTGTATGGTTGAACTCGTATCATAATGGGTATTCAGATTTTATAAATTTTATCGGGTTCCGAGATGCGGGCCCGGAGAGTTGACGTTTGTTGACTTTTTGCAAATTGCGTAAGGATCATAGCTTTGTTTGATGTATTTAAGTCGTCTTTGGTTAGATTGAGCCGAGCAATGGTGAATTGGTAAAGGAAAAGCTAAATTGAGTATTGAGTTGGCCGAATTGAGGTAAGTGTCTTGTCTAACTTTGTATGGGGGAAACCACCCCTTAGGAATTGAGTTAATTGTGTTATCTTGTTATGTGAAAGCCGTGTACGCAAGGTGACGAGTGGGTACATAGACTATATGTGGTATTGACCGATTTAGATTGTCTAGTCCCTTTCCATGCTTTTGATTGAATTGTCATAACATGTGGTATCTCGTTGTTAGACTACTCTTAGATGCTCTATATGATGTGGTTAGCATTTATTTACCTCTTACTCATTATTTGGACCTTATATGCCTTGGTCGAAGTCATTGCCTTCCTTATTGTCTTGTTACCTCTTAATTGTTGAGTTTTTCTACGACTATGTGCACATCTTCTACATATCCAAAGTGTTGTGATTGCCTGCTTAGTTATCACGTGTCTTAGATGTCCTGTTATTTTGTATAGGTTGTTGTATTCCTTTGAGTTTTACGTGGTTCCCTTGTTGCTGTGTACTCATACTCTTGGTCGTAAATATTCTTGTAAATTGAGTTATTAAATTATTATTGTTGATTTAAATTATTGTACGGGGGATCGGGTTGCACGCCGCAACAGATGAAGTAAGGGAGGTGGTGGAATAAGGGAGGATATTTATATTGTGATATTGTTATTGTATTGTGGGATCGGGTTGCACGCCGCAACAGGTGAAATAAGGGTGGATTGTTATGGTGAAATAAGGGTGAATTATGATATTGATATTATATGGTGGGACCGGGTTGTGCGCCACAATATATTATGTTTATTGTTATGATATTGATCTTGTATGGTGGGATCGGGTTGCATGCCGCAACAGGTGAAATAAGGGTGGATTGTTATGGTAAAATAAGGATGAATTATGATATTGATATTATATGGTGGGANAAGTGTCTTGTCTAACTTTGTATGGGGGAAACCACCCCTTAGGAATTGAGTTAATTGTGTTATCTTGTTATGTGAAAGCCGTGTACGCAAGGTGACGAGTGGGTACATAGACTATATGTGGTATTGACCGATTTAGATTGTCTAGTCCCTTTCCATGCTTTTGATTGAATTGTCATAACATGTGGTATCTCGTTGTTAGACTACTCTTAGATGCTCTATATGATGTGGTTAGCATTTATTTACCTCTTACTCATTATTTGGACCTTATATGCCTTGGTCGAAGTCATTGCCTTCCTTATTGTCTTGTTACCTCTTAATTGTTGAGTTTTTCTACGACTATGTGCACATCTTCTACATATCCAAAGTGTTGTGATTGCCTGCTTAGTTATCACGTGTCTTAGATGTCCTGTTATTTTGTATAGGTTGTTGTATTCCTTTGAGTTTTACGTGGTTCCCTTGTTGCTGTGTACTCATACTCTTGGTCGTAAATATTCTTGTAAATTGAGTTATTAAATTATTATTGTTGATTTAAATTATTGTACGGGGGATCGGGTTGCACGCCGCAACAGATGAAGTAAGGGAGGTGGTGGAATAAGGGAGGATATTTATATTGTGATATTGTTATTGTATTGTGGGATCGGGTTGCACGCCGCAACAGGTGAAATAAGGGTGGATTGTTATGGTGAAATAAGGGTGAATTATGATATTGATATTATATGGTGGGACCGGGTTGTGCGCCACAATATATTATGTTTATTGTTATGATATTGATCTTGTATGGTGGGATCGGGTTGCATGCCGCAACAGGTGAAATAAGGGTGGATTGTTATGGTAAAATAAGGATGAATTATGATATTGATATTATATGGTGGGATCGGGTTGCGCGCCGCAGCATATTATGTTTATTGTTATGATATTGATATTGTACGGTCTGATCGGGTTGCACGACACAACATGTGAAATAAGGGTGGATTGTTATGGTGGAATAAGGGTGACTTATGAGGTTGATATTATATGGTGGGATCGGGTTGCGCGCCGCAATATATCTTGTATTTTGGTATCCCCTGTTTTACTGCATTGGCTTTAGTTCCTTCGTATGAGACCTTGATAATCTTTACTTCTGGTTTTCACTGTGTTCTGAGGATCGAGTTATGGTCATTGACTTATTGCCTTGCAGTCATTTCCTGAGCTCTTTTCCTAATACTATTATTCTAGCGAATTGATTTTCAAAGTGAATTTACTACGTTGAGTCATTACCTCCTGCCCTGCTTAGTTGTTAGTAATATAGTGATTTAAAGTGAAAGAATTAATATCATGCTACCTTGTGTGACTTATAAGTTAGAACTCGCCGTATATTTCAGTATTTACTATTTCTAATAGTTGTTATATTTTACCTCAATTGATTTCTCAACTTAATCTCCTTAACGTGTTTGAGGTTGTTATTCTACTTTTTTTTAAAAAAAGAATTGTTATTATGTTTTATTTTAATAAATTCTATATTAAATGCAATAGCTTATTCGATGTTGTATTTTATTTGAAAACATTATTTTCCTTCAATCAAATGATTTCTAAAAATAAACTTATCTTTCTCGTTGATTTCCTATTTGGCCTAGAAACTGTAAATTTACGTTATGTTATATAAACGGAATCTCTTGAACATCTTAATTATCATTTGATACGGATATTATGTACCGAATAACACGTGGATTTTTCCATGCAAAGTGAGATGGAAAGAAGTGGGCACAAGGTGTCAGGCGTGTTAAAGGTTTGAAAGTTGTGATTTATGGTATAAGATTACGATAATTGGGATTGTTGGAATGGTGTATTAGAAACGATTTGATTGGTCGAGTTGACATCGTTTTTCATACTTGAGAATATTTACACTTATCTGTATCCCAACTATGTTGTCGTTTAATTACTTGGTTATTTCTCGTTGCCATTCGTCTTTTCCCCTTATCGTCACTGTTGTTTGTAATTTGATTTCTTCCTACTATTGGCATTACTTTAATATCCCTGTCTTATTAGCTTTATGTCATATCCTGCTTAGGTTTATATGTTCGGTAGGTATCTTGACCTGGCCTCATCACTACTCTACCGAGGTTAGGATTGATACTTATTGGGTCCCCCTCATGGTGTACTCATGCTACACTTCTGCACATCGTTTTGTGCAGAACCAAGTACTTCGGATCGAGTTGGTTTTAAGACTTATGCTTGGTGTGGTTGGACACTTCAAGGTACACCTGTTCAGGCGTTAGCATGCTCCGAAGTCACCTTTTAATTGTATTTATTTCCATTATTTCCTTTTGTTCCGGAACAGTGATGTATTCATTATGTATAACTACTCCTAAAAAGGCTTATGACTTATACTACCGGTTTTGATATTGTAAATTTTACGGAGATTTCTATTTCGAAATTGTTCGATGTTAGTAAATATTGTCGTTATTTTTGCTAATGTTAGGCTTACCTAGTTTTAGAGACTAGGTGCCATCAAGACTCCTTCGGAGGGATTTTGGGCCGTGACAAGTTGGTATCAGAGCTCTAGGTTCATAGGTGCTACGAGTCATAAGCAGGTTTAGTAGAGTTTTGCAGATAGGTACAGAGGTGTTTGTACTTATCTTTGAGAGGCTACGTTAAATATTAGGAAATTCCACTTCTTTTATTCCTTATCGTGCGACATTGATTCAGCTCGAAGCATATACCACGTTTCTTTGAACTCCCTCGTGTATGGTATTGCGCTCTCGATATCAGCTATGCGCCAGTGGTTCGTGATGCTGTAGATGGGCTATGAGGGGGACAGGGATGCTCAAACATTATCTCAACGTGTCGTCTAGACTGAAGATGCGGAGGTATCGAAGTACTATTTAAGTGTTCACATGGAGGTGCAGCGGGTCCCGGCATCTGGTTGATGAGTACAAGCTTGGGAAGGTTTAATTGGTTGACTAGTCATCGAGATCGTGGTGGGGTCATGAGGTGGATATTGATTGAGGATAGTTGGTGGTATTGGAGACTATGTGGTTTGTATAGGATTTCTACTTAGTGAAAGGTACATGTTATCATTCAAGGCATTGAAGGAAGCGAGTTTGACTGTCACGAGAATGGATGTGTGCTTAGTAGATGACTTGGAGTACCTTGTGATTGGTGTTGTACGAGCTGTGGGGGTTAGTTTTGCGGATCATCAGATGTTATTTTCTATGGCTTCGCGCCAAGTGGGGGAGTCCGCTAGCGGCATTCAAAATGCAGAGTCAGATTTACATCAGTATTAGCCTGAGATGTGTATATATTTTATTGGAAGGTTCCCCAAAATTTGTGTATGATTAAGATCTGAGATCTTGCATGGGATGATGTTGGTTCTTATGGTGTTTCTGCGTCATTAGTGGATCTATATTTCAGTATCAAAAGGGGGGTCGGAGGAACAACTTCAGATTCACAGAAGGTCTATTCAGATTGGGCATCTTGGTTGCGGCATTCTATGAGCTTCTGGGCTACGTGGTTCTTGCTAGTATTATCTGCATTTGGGCTTTAATTGGGATCATTGCATATCGACAGGGAGAAGTATTACCCCAGAGGAAAAAACAAGGAGTATTAGAAGAAATGGGTCAGCTCTGTGGTGTTGGGTCAGCATAGCAATGGAAGTAATTGGTCCTTTTGAATAGGAATTCTCTACTAGCATTTGTGGTAGTACTCTTGGGTTGGATGGTTTGTGTGACCCGGTTGAGTTGGGGAGATGCGGTCCTAATCGCTTAGTTGCGTGCAGGCGGATCTCAGAGAGTTCTTGATAGTTTCGGCAACAACTTGAGTCGACAATCTGCTATAGGCATAAGAAATATGTTGTACATTATGGTTTTCTCCTGGATGGATATCAGAGTTAATAGAATGTTGGCATTATTGGATATCATGTGTGAAGGGCGTGCATTTTAGGAAAGAACCTTAAGTTTTGGGTTGCGGGTGCGTGGCTGGTGGCATGGTGATTACTGGGTTTTGAGGCTTTTGAGGTTCAGAGTTTGTTACGCGGACGGAAAATCTATACGGATGCTTCAGTAAGATGATGGGGTGTGAGTTATGGGGTGGGAGGATATTTAGCTTTTTGGGAATGATCAGGATTTGGTTTGGGGGCTATTTGAAAGATCATTAAGAATGTGTACTTTATATCGGATCAGGTTTGGGTACTCTTGTGAAATTGATATCACGGTTATGTTATCGGGCAGAATAGATATCATTTATGCCCCTGGCCTATGTTATATGCTATTCTCTTATGCTGTGATGGGTTGTGAGGTTGTATGATTATTCTCCACGCATGTTGTAATTCCGTTCAGGCCTTATGGTGATGTGGGATAGATGACCCTCGTAGTGTTGATTTGCTCGTTGCACCTTAGTTGTGCTTGCTTTCTTCCATGTTTTATTAATTCTATTCATTTTCCCACAGTTATACTTGTGCACTCTATTGTGCTTGGTATCAATATTTATGTGATCAGTGAACCCGAGCACTTTGGCTTGATGAGTATCTGGGAGCGGGCTGCACGCCGCAGCAGATGTTATGTGGGATACCCTTTCATTTTGTTTATTTGGTGTTTTATTTTCCCTCTATGGGGTGATTTAATGAAATTGTACTTTTGTTGATACACATGTTGTACTTGTTAGATAATCCTCATACCTTGTTTTTCTTCTATTTGTACTGCATAACTGAGTTATTGCTGGTTGGGTGTACGAACCGTGTTGTGTGAGAATCTGTGTGGTTCAGTGATAAGTTGCCATTTGGGTTGCTTTCTTGGTGTACGAATGAGAGTACTTTTTGACTTGTTGACTTCATGGGCGGCTATGCGTTCCCGCATGCTTCCTTATCATGGGCAGCGTTATGGAGGTCCGGAGCAAGGTTCTATTCAATGAGAAGTGTATTGCCGACATCCAGAATGTTATTTGAGCAGTTATGATGGTTAGAAGTTATAACTACGGGAATTTGAGTTGTGTGGAACATCATGTGAAAGTACTCTGGGTTGGAGTGTGGATCGATTCAGCTTGATCGAGTTTATACGGTGTGCTGATGCAAGATTCGGGTCCTATGATAAGTTTTAGATATTGAGGGGTGGGTTCTGTCCTAAGGCTACGGACTAAGGATGAAGTGAAATCTTCAGTTAAGTTGCGTCGTCAGTCCTACATAGGTTTGGGTGATGGGGAATCACCCCCGTGTGTATGAATGGTGAGCTCATGTAGTGGTTTGATGGCTTTAGAACAACTCTGGGCACATTCGAAGACGAACGTATGTTTAAGTGGGGGAGGATGTAACGACTCGACTGGTCATTTTGAGCAATAGCATCCGGTTCGGCAGTTTCTGGTCACGAGTAGCTTCACACAGTGTATTATGACTTGCGTGCATCATCGGTTCGGGTTTTTTGAAAAGTTCGGAAAGGCTTCTTAGAAGTGACTTTCACTTGAGAAGCTTGAAGTTGAAAGAATTGACCAAGATTTGACTTTTGAGTATTTGAAATTGGATTGGAGTTTCAATGGTTCCGATAGGCTCGGGTTGTGATTTTGGACTTAGGCGTACGTCCGGATTTGGATTTGGAGGTCCATAGGGTAATGTGAAACATTTCGGCAAAAATTAAAAAGTTGAAGTTTTGAAAGATTGAGAGGTTTGACCGAGAGTTGACTTTGGTCGGAATGCGATTCCGATTGTTTGAGTTGGCCGAATTGAGGTAAGTGTCTTGTTTAACTTTGTATGGGGGAAACCACCCCTTAGGAATTCAGTTAATTGTATTATTTTGTTATGTGAAAGTCGTGTATGCAAGGTGACGAATGGGTACACAGCCTATATGTGGTATTGACCGGTTTAGATTGTCTAGTCTCTTTCCATGCTTTTGATTAAATTGTCATAACATGTGGTATCTCGTTGTTAGACTACTCTTACATGCTCTATATGATGTGGTTAGTATTTATTTAACTCTTACTCGTTATTTGGACTTTATATGCCTTGGTTGAAGTCATTGCCTTCCTTATTGTCTTGTTATCTCTTAATTGTTGAGTTCTTCTATGACTATGTGCACATCTTTTACATGTCCAAAGTGTTGTGATTGCCTGCTTAGTTATCACGTGCCTTACATGTCCTGTTATTTTATATAGGTTGTTGTATTCCTTTGATTTTTGCGTGGTTCCCTTGTTGCTGTGTACTCATACTCTTGGTCGTAAATATTCTGGTAAATTGAGTTATTAAATTGTTGTTGTTGATTTAAATTATTGTACGGGGGATCGGGTTGCACGCCGCAACAGGTGAAAGAAGGGAGGTCGTGGAATAAGGGAGGATATTTATATTGTGATATTGTTATTGTACGGTGGGATCGGGTTGCACGCCGCAACAGGTGAAATAAGAATGGATTGTTATGGTGAAATAAGGGTGAATTATGATAGTGGTATTATATGGTGGGATCGGGTTGCGTGCCACAACATATTATGTTTAGTGTTATGATATTGATATTGTACGGTGGAATCGGGTTGCACGCCGCAACAAGTGAAATAAGGGTGGATTGTTATGGTAAAATAAGAGTGAATTATGATATTGATATTATATGATGGGATCGGGTTGCGCGCCATAACATATTATGTTTATTGTTATGATATTGATATTGTATGGTCTGATCGGGTTGCACGTCGCAAAAGGAGAAATAAGGGTAAATTGTTATGGTGGAATAAGGGTGACTTATGAGATTGATATTATATGGTGGGATCGGCTTACGCGCCGCAACATATCTTGTATTTTGGTATCCCCTGCTTTACCGCATTGGTTTTAGTTCCTTCGTACGAGACTTTGATAATCTGTTCTTCAGGTTTTCACTGTGTTCTGAGGATCGAGTTATGGTCATTGACTTAATGCCTTTCCGTCATTTCCTGAGCTATTTTCCTAATACTATTATTCTGGCGAATTGATTTTCAAAGTGAATTTACTACGTTGAGTCATTACCTCCTGCCCAGCTTAGTTGTTAGTAATATTGTGATTTAAAGTGAAAGAATTAATATCATGCTTCCTTGTGTGACTTATAAGTTAGAACTCGCCGTATATTTCCGTATTTACTATTTCTAATAGTTGTTATATTTTACCTCAATTGATTTCTCAACTTAATCTCCTTAACGTGTATGAGGTTGTTATTCTACTTTTGTTTTTAAAAGAATTGTTATTGTGTTTTATTTTAATAAATTCTATATTAAATGCAATAGCTTATTCGATGTTGTATTTTATTTGAAAATGTTATTTTTCTTCGCTCAAATGATTTCTAAAATAAACTCATCTTTCTTGATCATCTTAATTAGCATTTGATACGGATAATTTGTACCGAATAGCACGTGGATTTTGCCGTGCAAAGTAAGATGGAAATAAGTGGGCACAAGGTGTCAGGTGTGTTAAAGGTTTGGAAGTTTTGATTTATGGTATAAGATTACTAGAATTGGGATTGTTGGAATCATGTATTAGAAATGATTTGATTTGTCGAGTTGACATCGTTTTCCCTACTTGAGCACATTTACACTTATCAGTATCCCAACTATGTTGTCATTTAATTACTTGGATATTTCTCGTTGCCGTTCGTATTTTCCCCTTATCGTCACTACTGTTTGTAATTTGATTTCTTCCTGCTATTAGTATTACATCGATATCCCTATCTTGTTAGCTTTATGTCATATCCTACTCAGGTTTATATGTTCGGTAGGTGTCTTGACCTGGCCTCGTCACTACTCTACCGAGGTTAGTCTTGATACTTACTAGGTATCACCGTGGTGTACTCATGCTACACTTTTATACATCGTTTTATGCAGAACCAGTTACTTCGGATCGAGTTGGTTTTGAGACTTATGCTTGGTATGGTTGGAGACTTCAAGGTACACCTGTCGGGTATTTGCAGGCTCCGAATTCACCTTTTAATTGTATTTAATCTCCGAAATGAAATGCAAAACACCTTTCCTTTTATCTCAGTCATGATAGAGTTTATAAAGTGAAAATGAAATAAATGCATATCTGTTTGAAAAGTACATAACAAAGTTTTATAATCTAAGGCTACCCCGAACAAAGGAGACTGCTACAACAAGGATGCAGGTACATCTTCAAGTCCTGCAACCGTCAAATACAACAACAATAGCAACCAACATCTGCACGCAATATGCAGAAATATAGTATTAGTACAACAGACCCCATGTACTGAGTAAGTAACAAAACTAACATTAGGTTAAAAGTAGTGACGAGCTAACACCGGGTCGGGTCCAATACCAATATTCCACAACAGTTCTTAACAACATAAATGCAAGTATAAAAGAGATATCCCAAAAGTAAAAATACTCAGCTCGTTCACAGTTTCAGAAAATGGTCATGCTTTTCAAATATCTCAGTAAAAGAAAATCCCAGATCTCTTATCAAAAATGCCAGAAGTACGAGTAAGTTTGAAAACTGTAATTTTCCAATTATCCTTTCCACGATAAATAAAATGTTTCATTTTCATTCCAAATAACAAGTATTAAATACCTCTCTGTACCCACATATCAATGTGTATAATAAGTCATGAATGACGTGATACTATATAGCATGTGAAAAAATGCATCTCTATGCCCGTATGTCATGTGTGCATGTAAATGCCATGTATCTCAGAGATGAATCATGTACTCACACTCTCAGAGTACTCAATCTCACTGCCTCACATCCTCTCTCACTAGGCTCAATACTCAGCACACTAAATCACTCAGCGCTGTATAATAACTGTTGCGGTGTGCAGCCCAATCCACATAAATATATAGCAGACTACACTCACTGGGGGGGTACAGACTCCGGAGGGGCTCCTTCAGCCCAAGCGCTGTATAATAACTGTTGCGGTGTGCAGCCCAACCCAATACTACTGCGGCGTGCAGCCTGATCCAATACTACTACGGCGTGCAGCCCGATCCAAATACTACTGCGGTGTGCAGCCCGATCCAAATACGTGTCACTCATAATCAGGCTCTCAACCTCACTCAGTTATCAATCTCTCCAGTCTCACTCATTGTCACGACCCAAACCTATGGGCCGCGATGGGCACCCGGTACCTTACTCAACTGAGTACCAACGTAACGTATCTTTCTTATTACTTCATTATATACACGTGACATACAAGCCTAATAGGCCAACATGTCCACAGTATCGTATGGAACCAGCTTAGTTGAAGGAGTTGAATGAGAAGCTTCAGGAACTCCTTGCTAAGGGGCTTATTCGGCCTAGCATGTCACCTTGGGGTGCACCAGTTCTATTTTTGAAGAAGAAGGATGGTACTATGAGAATGTGCATTGATTACAGACAGTTGAACAAGGTCACAATCAAGAATAAGTATCCTTTGCCGCGTATTGATTATTTATTTGACAAGCTTCAGGGAGTGATGGTGTTCCCCAAGATTGATTTGAGGTCAGGGAATCACCAGCTGAAGATTCGGGACTCAGATATTCTTAAGACAACTTTCAGGATCCAATATGGCCATTATGAGTTCCTTGTGATGTCTTTTGGGCTGACCAACGCCCCAGCAGTGTTCATGCATCTTATGAATAGTATGTTTCATATTTATCTTGACTCGTTCGTTATGGTATTCATTGATAACATCCTGGTGTACTCTCATATCCAGGAGGAGCATGCTCAGCATCTGAGGATTGTGTTATAGTGATTGAGGGATAAGAAGATTTATGCAAAGTTCCCCAAGTGTGAGTTTTGGATAAGTTCAGTGGCGTTCTTGGGGCACATGGTGTCCAGTGAATTCAGGTGGATTCGAAGAGGATAGAGGCGGTGCAGAGTTGGCCCAGACCGTCCTCAGGCACGGAGAGTCGACGCTTTCTCGGGTTGGCAGGCTATTACCGTCATTTTTGTGGAGGTTTTCTCATCTATTGCATCGCCTTGACTAAATTGACCCAGAAGGGTGCTCCTTTCAGGTGGTCGGACGAGAGCGAGGAAAGATTTCTGAAGCCCAAGACTATGACCACGGCTCCAGTTCTAGTTCTACCATCAGCTTCTAGTTCTTACATAGTGTATTGTGACGCCTCGCAGATCGGTATTGGGTGTGTTCTGATGCAGGAGGGTAGAGTGATTGCTTATGTTACATGCTCATTCAAGCCCCATGAGAAGAACTATCCTATCTACGACCTTGAGTTAGCAGCTATTGTTCATGCCTTGAAGATTTGGCGGCACTATTTGTATGGGGTCCATTGTGAGATTTACACTAATCATCGGAGTTTGCAGCATCTGTTCAAACATAAGGATCTTAACTTGCGTTAGCGGAGGTGGTTGGAGCTTCTTAAGGACTATGATATCACCATTTTATACCATCTCGGGATGGCCAATGTAGTGGCTGATGCCTTGAGTCACCGGGCACAGAGTTTGGGGAGCTTAACATATCTTCCAGCAGTAGAGAGGCCATCAGCATTAGATGTTCAGGTCTTAGCTAGCCAGTTTGTTAGATTGGATATTTCTGAGCCGAGTCGAGTATTGGCTTGTGTAGTCTCTTGGTCTTCTCTTTATGATCGTATTAGGGAGCTTCAGTATGATGACCCCATTTGCTTGTCCTTAAGGACACGGTCCAGCAGAGTGATGCTAAGAATGTCACTATTGGGGATGATGGTGCATTGAGAATGCAGGGCAGGCCATGTGTGCCCATTGTATATGGTTTGCATGAGCTGATTCTTTAGGAGGCTCACAGTTTGCGGTATTCTATTTATCCGGTTGCCGCGAAGATGTATCAGGACTTGAGACAAATTACTGGTGGAAGAGAATGAAGGAGGACATAGTGGAATATGTAGTTTGGTGCCTAAATTGCCAGCAGGTGAAGTACGAGCATCAGCGACCAAGCGGGTTGCTTCAGAAGCTAGAGATTCCGGAATGGAAATGGGAGCGGATCACTATGTATTTCATTGTTGGGCTTCCACAGACTCAGCAAAAGTTTGATTCAGTTTGGGTGATTGTGGACCGGCTAACCAAGTTAGCTCATTTCATTCATGTGATGACGACCTATTCTTCCGAGCAGCTGGCTCGAGTGTATATCCGCGAGATTGTCAGGCTTCATGGCGTACCAGTATCTATCATTTCTGACAGGGGTACGCAGTATACATCACGGATCTGGAGGGCCGTACAGCATGAGTTGGGTACTCGAGTGGAGTTGAGCACAACATTTCACCCGCAGACAGACGGACAGTCCGATCGCACTATTCAGATATTAGAGGATATGCTCTGTGCATGTGTAATGGAGTTTGGGGGTTCGTGGTATCATTTCTTGCAACTAGCAGAGTTTGCCTACAACTTGGTAGGCGGTGTAGGGCTCTAGTGGGTAGGGTCGAGCCGGGCGAGGCTAGATTATTGGGTACAAACTTGGTTCAGGATACTCTGGAGAAGGTTAGGGCGATTCAGGATAGACTATGCAATCCCAGTCAAGACAGAAGAGTTATGCAGATCGCAAGGTTTGCAATGTTGCATTCATGGTTGGAGAGCGGGTCTTGCTCTAGGTGTCACCCATGAAGGGTGTTGTGAGGTTTGGAAAGAAGGGCAAGTTGATCTCGAGGTTTATCGGCCCATTTGAGGTATTGCGACGTGTTGAGGAGTTGCTTCTGAGCTTGCCTTGCCTCCCAGTCTAGCAGAAGTTCATCCAGTATTCCATGTTTCAACTCAGTCTAGTTGGACAAGGATTTATCTTATGTTGAGGAGCCGGTGGCGATCTTAGATAGGCAGGTTCGAAAGCTGAGGTCGAAGAATATTGCTTCTGTAAAGGTTCAGTGGAGGGGTCAGCCATTATCCTTATCTTTTCACCACTTCAGGTATGTCTCTATAATTGTTCGAGGACGAACGATTGTTTTCAGAGGGGGAGGATGTAACGACTCGGCCGGTCATTTTGAGTGTATTAGCCCGATAACCTATTTACTATTTTCCTCGTATCTATTTCTGCTTAAGTGACTTGCCGGGAGGTCTTGCTTTTGGTTTCAAAGTGTTTTGGGACACTTAGTCCCTAAAACGGAACCTTAAGTCTCAAGATTTTGACCGTAGTCAGAAGTGTGTGAAGTCGACTCCGAAATGGAGTTTCGTCAGTTCTGTCAGCTTCGTTGGGTGATTTTGGACTTAGGAGCATGTCTAGACTGTAAATTTGAGGTCTATAGCTAATTTAGGCTTGAAATGGCGGAAGTCGAATTTTTGGGAAGTTTGACCGTGGGGTTGACTTTTTGATATCGGGGTCATATTTTGATTCTGGAAGTTGAATTAGGTCGTAATGTTGAATATGACTTGTGTGAAAAGTTTGAGGTCAATCGGACATAGTTTGGTAGGTTTTGGCATCGTTTGTGGAATTTAAAAGTTTAGAAGTTCTTCAGGATTGAATTCGGATGTAATCGATGTTTTGATGTTGGTTTGAGTGATTCTAAGGTTCGACTAAGTACGCATGGGGTTATATAAATTGTTGGTATGTTTAGTTGAGGTCCCAGGGGGCTCGGGAGTGTTTCGGATGCCCATCGGAAGGAAATTTAGACTTAGGCATTGCTGGTTTCTTCTGGTGTTCTAGTGTTTCACACGTGCGGTGGGAGCCCGCAGGTGTAGCCCCACAGAAGAGAAGAGGAGGACGAAGATGTGGGCAAGGATGGGTTAGACTGGAAGTGTAGGTGCAAGGTTAGGAGCGCATCTGCGAAACCGTAAATGCGGAAGGGGAGGCGCAGATGCAGAAAAGGCCTGAGTGGGAAGGATCGCAGAATTGGACAGGGCCCGCAGGTGCGAAGATGTGACCGTAGATGCAAAATCTGGGAGCTTAAGTGGGATCCGCACCTACGATTGAATTTCTGCAAGTGCGGCGTCGTTGATGCGACAGGAGGTCCGCAAGTGCGGTTTTGCTGGGCAGAACCTATAAATAGAAGACTTCGAGATTTTTCACCATTTTCACCGTTTGGAACTCAAATTTTGAGGAGGATTTTGAAGTGTTTGCTGAGGTAAGTTCCTTGTGCCTATTTATCTTCAATAATGGTGTTTACCCACTGATTGTACACCTAGTTAGAGAGTGAATTTTTGGATTTTAGAGGGACAGATGATGTCAGATTTTGATAAATTTGGTATGGTTGGACTCGTGAGTGAATGGCCTTTCGTGTTTTGTAACTATTGTTCAGGTTTTGAGACGTGGGCCCGGTTCAACCTATTTTAGATTTTTGACTTATAAATTCGTATTTTTCTTGTGGAATTGATTCTTTTAGCCTACATTAATTATATCGTACTACTTGTGGATAGATTCGGGGCGTTTGGAGATTGATTCGAGGGGCAATGGCATTGCGGAGTAGGATTTTGCACGGTTTGAGGTAAGTAACAGTTTTAAATCTGGTCCTGAGGGTATGAAACCCTGTATATTGGTATAATGTGACTATTTTGGAGGTGACGCACATACTAAGTGACGGACGTGTAGGCGTGTACCGTGGGGGATTGTGACTTGGTCCGTCCTGTGAGACTATAAAGTCGAATACCTTATTGTTAATTACCTTCTCTCTCTGTGTTATAGAAATTTGACTACAAATCATGTTAGCAATCATGCTTAGGCTATGTGATGATACTTTTGGGACCCGCAGAGGTCACGTATTTGTTTAATTAGTTGCAAATTGTTCTCTTGTACTCAGTCATGGTTTTTCTTGCGCATCATATCTCAGTCGCTTCTTGATTCTTGTTGATACACTATGTTATTTTGTTTGTGCTGATCTTTATGATTTCTGAGAGCCCGAGAGACTAGAGAGGTTAGTGACTGATTTAGGGCCTTGTCACGACCCATAAACCTAATCTGTCGTGATGGCGCCTATCGTGGAAATAGGAAAGCCGATTCATTTCCAAACAAAATGATATTTTAACTTCAAAGATAATTTCAATACTATTTAACATAAAACCTTCATTTGAGGAGTTCAAATCAAAGAAAAACAGAAGTGCGGAAAAGAAAAAGCCCGACATCGGGGTGTCACTAGTCATGAGCATCTACTATAATCTGTCTAACAATATCAAGGCTAACTCAGCCTGGAAAATAGCTAAACACAACTAGAGGAGAATAAGAGGGAGAAGAGTAGGGGCTGCGATCGCCAAACAACTACCTTGCTATCTCAATAACCGCTACCGTGTCCAGCTACACCTGAATCTGCACACAAGGTGCAGGGAGTAACGTGAGTACACCAACTCAGTAAGTAACAACAATAAATAAAGACTGAGCAATAGTGACGAGCAATACAACATGTAACGTTCATATCAGGAAATCTCAGTAAAATACCACATACTTTTAAAATCAGGATTTGAATCAAACATCTCCTTTAAACACGGTTTGAGTAAAAATCATTTAAAGATATTTTTCCAACAATTTTTCAAACAAAGGCTCAATGCAAAGGTGAACAAAATGATGAAATCATAAATAGCCCCTCGGGCAAAATATCACTCATATACAGCCCCTCGGGCAAACCTCACAGTCACTCGTGCCACTCGGGCATACCTGACAATCACTCCTGCCACTCAGGCATACCTCACAATCACTCATGCCTCCCAGTCACTCAGCACTCGGCACTTGGCACTCGTACTCAGGAGGTACCTATGCTCACTGGGGGTGTGTACNTGACCACTGAATCTGTAAATTCTCCTGAGTTCATGCTCGCCCACCATTTGTATAAGCCTGCACTTTCCCTATTANGAGGTACCTATGCTCACTGGGGGTGTGTACAGACTCCGGAGGGGCTCCTGCAGCCCAAGCGCTATAATCTGCACGGACAAATCACGTGCTACACGGACAACTCACATGCTATAATAATAAGGTATGCTGCAGGCGGGCAGCCCCTATTCACTCATCCTCACAAATCAGGCCCTCGGCCTCACTCAGTCATAAACCTCTCAAGTCACTCGGGCATTTCAGTAAAACAGNAACATAAATTGTACATCAACAATACCTTCCGAACTCAAGTTATATTGCACCCGACACGATAATCAGATTCAAACACACTCTTTTCTGCCATATTCAATTTTTCTTTGTACACTAACCATCACTCCAAATAAAGTCTGCAGGCCGATTAACATACTAACATGATTCCAAACCATTCTAGACTTTCTCAAGGCGCACGACTACCCTATTAGTGAATTCATATGCTAATCTGCCACTCGTGCTTCTGTTAAATCGTCTCCTTTAAGAAGCTTCTCAACCTCTACTTCTCCTACTTGACCTGCTAGTACTTCAACCACCGCGAAACACTTCCCGTCATGTCTTCCCTCATACTTTGCTACCCAACTGCTGCATCAAATCGAAATGTATCTCTGTCGCACCTGAACTAATAAAATGTTGCCGACTCTAAATCTCATCAAAGATCATCTCTCTCGAGCCATCAACATCACAAATACCCATTCGCAACCATAATTACTACACAATCACTTACTCGTTTTGAGTCCAAACTCATTGACAAGACATGAGAATTTAATTTGCCCCAAAATTTAACAACGTGAATGATCCTTCAAAACATTCACACTCGAAACCGTACGTCACATCAAAACGAAAATCAAGCGCCCAATGGCCTTCCTTTACATTTCAAGGAAACACTTCTCGTCACATTCAAATCGTCTTAACACATCCCGCAGTTACATCATACTCATCACAAAGCCATTTCATCACTCATCGAGTGACGAATTCTACTCGTAGGGGCATTACCGGACATATGAGTCCAAATGTACAGGTTACAACTGAAGCTACAAAACCAAAACTACGGTTTAAACCTGGCCGCAAGTCCTCCAGACTAGCCCATCACCAAAACACATAATACATATCTCGAACCTCGTTCATAGAATCACAAGCCGGTGATGCACAACTGATATCGAGCGCTCATGTGCCCATATGAGATGCGTGGAAGGAATTCAAAGAGTTATGTCTCAAGCTGACTCAATTTTGCACGATAGAATATAAGAAAGTGAAGTTTTCCTAAGGGTTTTGCAGCCTCTCGAAGATAAGTACAGACGTCTCCGTACTGATCCGCAAGACTCTACTAAACCCGCTCATGACTCGTGAGACCTATGTAACCTAGGCTCTGATACCAATCTGTCACGACCCAAAAACCTAATCTATCGTGATGGCGCCTATCGTGGAATTAGGCAAGCCGACTCATTTCCAAACAAACTGATATTTTCATTTCAAAGATAATTTCAATACTATTTAACATAAAATCTTCATTTGAGGAGTTCAAATCAAAGAAAAATAGAAGTGCAGAAAAGAAAAAGCCCGACATCGGGGTGTCACTAGTCATGAGCATCTACTACAATCTGTCTAACAATATCAAGGCTAACTCAGCCAGGCAAATAGCTAAATACAACTAGAGAAAGATAAGAGGGAGAAGAGCAGGGGCTGCGATCGCCAAACAGCTACCTTGCTATCTCCAAGAAAATCTGCAAACCAGAACACTCAATAACCGATACCGTGTCCAGCTACACCTGAATCTGCACACAAAGTGCAGGGAGTAACGTGAGTACGCCAACTCAGTAAGTAACAACAATAAATAAAGACTGAGCAGTAG
>AWOL01S0044948.1:10538-27853 GCA_000715115.1 Nicotiana otophora
GGGGGAGGGTTGCAGACTATTAAATTCCTCATTTTAAGTGGGAACTGTAAGTTATGGTCTACAAACAGACAGTGAGCCAACATCAACAAGAATAACATCGTTCTAGTTGTCAAATGCAATCTCACCAGGCAAGGAAAATGCTTTTCCCTTTAGTCTGTGTTTCAGAAGTTGTCTTCTAACATTAGCATCAGGTAAAGGAATATATATTCTTTTGACCTGTTCCATAGAGTAACAAGCATATTAGAAAGAAAACAACCTTACAACTATTTATAATAATTTTTTGATAACGAGCTATCTATAGAAAAGTTAAGAACAGTTCACATAGAAATTAGAACTATACTCTTCAGTAACTTACTTATTAAGCTTCTATGATCACAGACAAGGAACGAAAACCACCCTTCAAATAATAATAAGGGACAAGTTCAGAAGCAATTTGCAACTTGATATTTTGTTTTCTCTACTTTCTTATTATAAGCTGCTGGTCAGATTCAGATCATTTCACTTATCTTCTAGAGTCAAAGAGTATTTTAGTAATGTGGCACTCGTATTCCCTCAGTCCACACTTGAATTTCCATGTAAGATGCCGCAAGGATATCAAAATTACGAACTGAAAACGTTAATTGCTGGTGTTAATTGGGTTTTTTCTAATGACTTGTGAATAAAGTAGATGGGCTTATGTAACTTTTTACACTAGACTTATGTAGATTTGTCAAGGAAAAACTCAAACATATTGCTGTGATGTATAGTTGTATACCCTTTATCTTCATGTCCATTAATTTGTCCTAATATCTACCCAACCTATCAGACCAAAAAATAAAAAACACATCTATAAGCAAGCCAAAGATGAAATTGCAACTATGTTCTCAAGACAAACTGCATTCTGATCAAGTGCCAGCACTTACCAATCTCCTTAGAACAGCATCATCCAACTCCTGCGGCTTATTCGTGGCACCTGCATCAGCATAGGCAGACTGCTCAGACACAATAGATAGAGAATACAACGACCAGAAAAAGCAACTTCTGTAGACTGATAACATATTCTAAAAGATCTCAGAACAACTCCAGAATGATTATTGATCAGTGAGTCACTGAAAATTCAGATGGCCCATGATTATTGATCAGTGAGTCACTGAAATTTCAGAGGGCCCATCTAGAGTCACCACATCAGGGTCAGTTTGACATTGGCAGACAAAAGTTCCAGACTACAAAGGTTTGGAAAATGGCATTTCCTTGGTACATGTTGAACACTAATACTTCACATCTTTGTAGTGTTAGGCATATGCACGGTGTCTCAAACATTCTAAGCTTATTAGATTCTTTATCCTTTCTGATAGTTTGGCTATGTAAATTATGTTCTTAAGCATATTAGGTCACTACCTTCTTTTCTTTTCTTTTTTAAATCTTTCTCTTATAGTGTATTTTATCATTTTATTTTCAGAAAAGGGTCATACTTACCCCTCTACTATTGGACATTGTTTAAAATTACCCTTTAGATTTACCCCTCAGCCGTTAAGAAATCCGACCCATGAATTAAATGGACACGTGGAAGGCCATAAACACACTTCAAATAACCGGTTCATTTAACTAAACAACAACAACAACAACAACAACAACCCAGTATAATCCCACTAGTGGGGTCTGGGGAGGGTAGTGTGTACGCAGACCTTACCCCTACCCTGGGGTAGAGAGGCTGTTTCCAAATGACCCTCGGCATCCTTCCCTCCAAGAACTCCCCACCTTGCTCTTGGGGTGACTCGAACTCACAACCTCTTGGTTGGAAGTGGAGGGTGCTTACCATCAGAGCAACCCATTTAACTAAACCCAACCCTAAAAAGAATCCGTTACCCTAGGATCCAGGATACTACACCCAGAAAACAATAAGCCCTGAGCATCAATTAGCAGGACCAGCTACTGAGAGAGACACCATAACTAAGAGAACAAGTACAGAAACAGCATGAAGCTTACCAATTACAATTACCAGGTCATCAGAATTTGATGTCACCCCATCAAACTGAACTAGAAACTCTGATTTCAACCTTCTGCTTGCTTCATTCTCATTGGTAGTCCTAGTTGACATAATACTATCTATCTGTTAACCAAAAAATAGCCTGAAGGTAAGATTTGCTACCAATAAGCAACAAATGTACGTTTAGATGTATTTAACAATGAAAGACACAAGTGGCAGACATGTAGTTTATTAGCAGCAAAGTCTAAATAAATATAATCCCCCCGTGTCATATTTATGTGAAGAGCTTGACTTGGAACAGAGTTTAAGAAAGAAAGAAAAATTTTGAAATTTGTGGTCTTAAGACCACAAAATCGTGTCACTAAGGGTAATATAGGAAGTTTAAAGTTAAATTGCTTCTAAATATAGAAAGGTGTCATTTTTTTTTTTGGAACAGACTAAAAAGGAAAGAGTGTCGCATAAAATGAAACATCAGGAGTACTAACTATTTTTTCTTTTGGATAAGTGAAAAGAAAGATACATGCGGTGTTTTACCGAAGTATCTACAAGAACCAAACTTAAGAGACTTCATATAGAAGAATCAAAACAAAGTCATATAACACAAATATCTAGGACGCAAACTAAAATGCCAATCAGTTAGAGCAAACAAACAATTTATACATAGCTAATAATTTGCGTTACTTTTCAAAATTGCATAGCAAATATTGCAAATCCTACAAAGGTCCATCCATGACTTGACCAAGAAAGCTTCACTTTCACCTAACTGACAGATGTGCCAAGAGAGTAAAGGCAGTGTTTTAAATCATCATCAAACATGATGTTGCTTGCCCGTAAACTATTTAGCTAATCTCAAAGGCCTTGAAGTGGGTTAAGAAAAAAAGAAGAAGGTGCATTTGTCCAACTCGTGAAGGAATCAAGCAAAAGCATGACGTGGAACGGCAAGCGAACCAGCTCTTCTTAAGTTCTTTTTTCTAATTCTAATATATGTTTGCACGTCAGAGCAATGGTAAGAGTTGCCGCCATGTGACCAAGAGGTCAAGGTTTCAAATAGTAGAACGAGCCCCTTGCAAAAATACAAGGCAAGACTTCCTCAATGTGCTTTGGCCCTTCTATGGACCCCGCACATAGAAAGGAGCTTGATACCAAGCTGCCTTTTTGGCTTGTAAAACGGAGTTCGAAATAGTCCGGGTTTCACCTCTTATCGGGACGAAGCAATTTTCACTGATACACCTTTCTACTTTTTTCTGTTTAATTTGTCCCCCGCCCACCACCCACCACCCACCAAAGAAAGTCTGCCTTTGATGGAAGAGGAATATAAGTTTTTTTTAAATGCGGAAGAGGGATATAAGTTTCTAATTTCTTTATTTGTTTAATAGGTAAATGAAGAAAACAATTGATAAAGACTCTCTTTATAGGTATTTTTCAAATTCATTAAATGAAGACCAAGCAGGAAAAACATGGAATAAGTATAATAGCTGAGGCATCAATCAATATAATAATTGCTGATAATGTCTTACCTCATCCATGAAAATTACAGATGGCTTCCTGGAAATGGCAACCATGAAAAGTGTCTTGACAAGCTTTTCACCCTCTCCAACCTGTCATAATAATATAAGAACGTGAAGCTCAGAATATCAAATGATGCAAAACAAACTCAATCAAAGGCACAAACGAAAGAGACACACACCCACTTTGATGTTAGCGAAGAAGCAGACACATTGAAAAATGTTGCCTCCGACTCTGAAGCTACTGCTTTGGCAAGCATGGTTTTTCCAGTACCCGGTGGTCCAAAAAGAAGTAGACCTGTAATACCATAACATCAACCTTTTCAGAAACAAGTTCCTAGTGTTTTATAGTGGTAATCACATATAGATGCAATACCTCTAGCAGGCCTTCTTAAGCCAGTGAAGAGGTCCTTTCTTTTGGTTGGTAGAATTACCATCTCTAAGAGAGCTTGCTTTGCCTTTTCAAGTCCCGCTGCAGGAAAACCCAATTCAAGAATAAACGATTTTACAAATCATTGCATAGGGGTAGGAGGCACAGGAAAGGATGGCTTCTCACCAATATCTTCCCATTTAACAGAGGGGCTTCTATCCACAATTACAGAATTTATCATGTCAACCAACTTTGGATCATACCCATTAGCAGATTCCTGTGAAGGTTTGTGGCTTGATATGCTATTACTAGGAACCCTCGCAACAGAGCTGTCTTTTCCGGAACTAGGAACCCTCATAACAGAGCTGTCTCTCCCAGAACTAGGCGCAGATCGAGATTCTCCTTTTCGAGCAGATGAACTTGATTGTGAAACAGCCAGCCTTTGGGTTTGAGGTGCTGAAATCTGGGGAGAACATGCCCAGATCAATTATGATCACATGATACCCACTTTGCAACTAACATATCAGAAATTCACAACATGTCCAATTCTGGATTCGTTCAGAAGTATACAACTGTGGGAGTAGGGGTACCATGAATTATGAACCAGACCCAGCATGGTGACAAATGGCAAGCTCAGCTCGTGAAACTTTCAATGATGACAAAATAATTTTGTATCAAAAACATTTGACGCCCATGTTCAGAGTTTACCGATTGAATTGTACTTTCCATTTAAAACAGTTCAAAAGCTCGTGGCGCTTACGCCCTGAAGCTCAAAAAAGCTCAAGGAGAGCGCTTTGCCTTGCTTAAGCTATGGTTCAGTGATGGTAAGGCACTAAGGCGTATGCTTTATAGGCCATGCTTTTTATGTTGAATCGAGCGGTACTAAACAATAAAATATAATCAGCAAAGAGATATAATAATTGTTAAGGAAAACCTTATGAATGAATTAGTTATTTTTTTCTTACATTACGACTATGTTGCGCGGACTCTCCAATAAAGGTGCCGCCCCCGTGTCGGATCCTCCAAAAATGCACTACTTTTGGAGGATTTAACACATACCCGGCGATATTTTTGGAGAATCCGAGCAACATAGCATTACGAATATAATTTTATTTTTTTTCAATACGCCATTTTTTACTAAAGCCCTAATAGACCTAGAGCGCTTTTTAAAGCTTTTCTTATCCTTGGGTCGTTTAGTCTTCTCCGTTCAATAATAGTTGATTCCTTCATAAGCAAAGTGTCGAGCTACACGCAAGCCTTCTAAATCAAGCTTGTCCAAGCTCTAGCTATTCAAATAGCGTTAAATCAAGCCGAACTTGTTGAAGGTTGAGATTGGCTTGTTTAGAAACCCTATGTGAGAGTGTTTAAGTTCCTCTCAAGTGCCAAATTGTAATTATAATACCTAAAAAGATGAAGGCCTACAGGACAGTGACAACAAGCGAAAGGACAAACGAAGAAGCAGGATTATCCATGAACAACTAATTACATTACTTACTTTTGTTAAGAAAATAATTACTAGGACATCATAAATAAGAAATGGACAAAACAAAATGTAGAAATGCTGCAGCCTGCAAGCAGATGCATCAAAGAGAAGAACCAATTTGAGCAACAGCATTACTCCACATTAGCACCAAAAGCTCGTAGAAAAGTTCTAAAATTGAAAAAGGAGGCATCATCATGACGAGATAGGAAGGAGACTTGCAATTCCATTGGATGGAAAAGATGTAGTATTTGTTAGCTTAAAATGAACATCTGAAATTGTCTACTCAACATAACAAACTTCATACAGCAGTCCATACCTTGACTGCAGATGTGCCACCTGAAATGGGAGTGGGCAAAGGGAAGCAAGAAATAGTACTTAGTTATTCTCCCTGCTGGTTAAGATAAGATTAGAAACTCAATGCAAGAAGGAATAGGATTTTCGAACCTGCTCGTCGACTTAGAGTCTGAAGTCTCTCTGAAACTTGAGACTTCCACTTTGTTAGCTTTTGACGATATGATTTCACTTTCTCTTGTTCACTGTTTAAAAACCACAAGAGGGCGGCCCAATTACACCATAATCCATCAGATGACCAAGAAAATCAGATATGCCAGAAAGGGATGATTTATTCTTTAATCGTAAAATTTTCTTTACATTTTACTAAGTATATTGAAACAAACCAGACCATTTTTCATCCTATGTACCTACTGCTGCCGACATGTCACACTAAACATCTAACTTTGCATCAGAAATCAATTAAATAACTCTTACTACAGTAAGAAAAGAGACAGAAAAGTGTTAAAACACAAGAATCCAGTCAACACAGACAGAATTGCAAGATTTGGTGTTCAATGAGTTAGCATTCTGTACATGTGAATAACGCTGAATTGCACAAAATTAGAAGTAATTATATATAAAGGAGAATCAGAAATTACAACTAACTACATAAAACTCACTTTAAGAAGTAGTAAAGACCAGTGTTAGTTTGAGATAAAGACAAGAAGCCAACACATACAAGAAACAACACACTTGTCATGGATCTCCAGGTTATCCTCGATACTAAAGCATAGCTATGGTTGAAAATGTAGTTGCAAAATGCATGTGTCTCTCTATTTTGCCTCACTGAAGCCGAATAGCTGAAAAGGAACATGACAATCACACATCACAAGTTACATTTTAGACAACTAAAAAACAGTTCTACAGGTAAAAAAGATTGCACTTCATTCCTTCTTCAGAAGTCCTAGCTCAACCAAATTATCAATCAATCAAGCACCTCAATCCCAAACTAGTCGGATTTGATTATATAATCTTCTATAGCATTACGCTCAACCACTGAGCATTAGATTAATTTTATCTTCCATAACACCATCAGATAAGCAAATTAACACAGAAATAAGCTGTACTCATTCAATTTATACATGTTTAAGCAAACAATGACCTAAGGTTTAATCATATCCTCTGCTCTCAACTTGAACCATACATGTATTGAACAATTTCCTTTTCTTTTTCTTTTTTTTTTAACAAAAATCACATTTTTCTAGAAAGTTCGAACTCAGCGTCACATTAAAATAGTGGCTGCAGTAGCATTAAGCCTCTAATAAATCTAATCAAACAATAGCATACATAAATACACCAAAATATTCAAACTTGATTGAAATTGAAAAAGAAAAAATTGAATACCTAGAAGTAATATACGAAGGAACCGGAGTAGAAATTCCTTCGGCGAGTATTTTCTGAGCATTTTGGTAATATGAAATTGCATCATCAGCCAATCCCCATTCTTCAGCCCTAACGGCTTTGTCGATCTCTTCTTTGGCCAAATCAAAGTAGCCTTTCAGCTTATACGCCGCCCGTTCGTTGCCGGTGGCAACGCCGTCCATCATCCGATCGCCGGAGTTTAGGTTACGATCGTTCTGAGGCGAAGACGATGATGGAGTGTCCGAAAAGATCGAGCTTAGGGTTTCAGCCAGGTCTTTGAGAAAACTCATACTATCTGAGAAATTTGTACTAATGGAGAATTGGAAATTTTAGCATGTTAAGGCCCTGTTTGGTATGATGTAAAAAGATACTATTCAAGAAAATATTTATTGTTAATATTAAGGGATGATTAATGGAGGAGGTACCATTTTCAGATTGACTTTTAAGATGATTCTGTTTGTAGCTTGAAAATCAAGTTCCCACTTGACTCTTCTTCGCATTCTATTTCTTCTGATGTGAAGAGGAGAAGCTCCAACTCTTTATTTTTTTAAATTTTAGTTTCTCAAGATATAAAGTTTTAGGAAGCCATAGTTAGACCGGCCACAATGCATGGAGTTGAATGTTGACCTGTTAAAAACTTATATATCTAGAAGATGAAAGTAGCAGAAATGAGAATGTCGAATTGGATGTGCGGACACATTATGATGGATAAAATTAGGAATCAAGATATTCGGGAGAAGGTGGGGCGTGGCTCCCATTAATGACAAGATGTGGAAAGCGAGACTTAGATGATTCGGACACGTACCAAGGAGAAGCCTAGATGCCCCGATAAGGAGGTGTGAGCGAATGACTTTGGAGGATACGAGAAGAGGTAGAGGACGACCTAAGAAGTATTGAGGAGAAGTAATCAGGCAGGCAGGATATGGCAAGACTTCAGATTTCCGAGGACAAGGCTCTTGATACGAAATTATGGAGGTCGAGTATTAGTATTGTAGGTTAGGAGGTAGTTGAGTCTCCCTTACTTCGTACATTTGTGAGGCTAGTGATTTTGTCGATGTCAACTAGTGGCAATGTTGTGTCTTACTGCTCTTTTGTTTTCCATAGTGCCGGGTCTATGTATTGTCTATCGCGTTTGCTTTGCATCTACTTTCTCATTTCAATTATGTTATTTTTTCTATGGTTTCTATTGGTGATACTGATATTGTCTCTTTTCGTCTTCTTGAGCCGGGGTCTTTCGAAAACAGTCTCTCTACTCCCTCGGATAGGGGTAAGGTCTGCGTACATAGTAGCCTCCCCAGACTTCACTAGTTGGATTTCAATGGGACGTTGTTGTTCTTGTTGTTTCTCAAGATATGCGAGATTTTTAATATAAACGAAATTTTAAGAGCCAATGTAATTCGGCTCTTCCTTGCTTCATTTTTTTCGCTAATTAATTTTAAAAATACTTTTAAGCATCAAACTAGTGTTTGATCAAACTTTTGAAAGTACTAATAATGTATTTTTCTTAAAAGTACTTTTCAAAAATTTATTTTAAAAAATCTATTTTTTTCAACTTTTTAAAAACTATTTTTGCTTCGACAACTTTTTACGATTGGCCAAACACCTTTACGTTAGGGAAAAAAGCATGTTTGCCGAAATAAACACTTTTGTCCCTAAAGAAACTTGGTCAAGGCTATAAATTTTTAATTAGGAGCTGATTATATGAATTCAAATGATTTGTCATAGTTATATATGCTGACCATCAACGGATCAACCTATCACAATCTTTCGTACTATGTTTTGCAAAGATCACGTATCCCATGATTTTGCTAATCTATGGAAAATTCTGAATTGATTTTACTGCTCAGTGTAATTGGGATTAGTTTAATATAGTCATTCGTTCTTTAAAATATAAAAAAAATGCTAATCAAATCATCGAAAAACACATGACCCAAGCTTAGAGCCAATTGGTAAAACTAATGAAACATGTCATATGGATTTGTTCCTGTCAAGAATTTGCATAGTTTCGTTTTCTTTCTTTTCATTATTTTATTTTTCAAGAAACTAATTTCTTGAGCAACATAAATTTTCAAGAAACACTTAGCCTCAGTTATTCATGCATAGAAACAAAATAAATCATCATTAAACCTGTAGCCCCTTAAGTGGAACTCACTTTCACATATTACAATGGATAACTAACTCTCAATTTACCAATTAGTCCCATGATCATGTTTTCACAAATAAAGATCATTAATTGTATCTTCCGAAAATTCATGTCATTTTGATTTGTTCTGTTTTTTCATGATGTTGTTATTTTTAAAATGATTTTTGTTGGTGGTACTGATATTGTCTCTTTTCGTCTTCTTGAGCCGAGGGATCTCCGGAAACAACGCCTCTACTCCTTCGAGGTAGGGATAAGGTCTGCATACACACACACTTCCCAGACTCCACTAGTGTAATTTTACTGGGTCGTTGTTGTTGTTGTTTGATTTGTTCTGTTCCCCTCATGTTCTTGCATCACATCCTTATTATTTCCTCCTCTTTGAACAGCATTTATATCCTTTGCCTTGAATTTTCTTACCACTTCAGATCTTGTCAAGTCTTGAACTGCAAAGATGAAGTTTTTGCTTGGAATACAAAACCCTGTAGAGAGACAATTGCAAAAGGTTTGGATGTATAAAGAATATGGTCCTAAAGAAGTACTCAAACTAGAAGACTTCCCAATTCCTTGTCCTCAACATGATCAACTACTTGTTCAAGTCAAAGCTGCAGCCTTGAATCCTATTGATTTCAAGTTCCGCCAACGACCCATTGTCCCTTTAGATTTTCCTGTGAGTATATACTCCTACTTATGATCACAGGCACAAGAATCATTCCCTCCATCCTTAAAATAGCTTAGAGAGGACCATCACTTGCATGCGCCACGACTCTTTTTCATCCAAAAACTATCTGCATAAGAGCCTATAGACGGTACCAGAATTTAAACTTGATAGGTTATTTTTATGTTCTTACCACTAAATACATCGCACTTCTGAAATTATGTGTTCCAGAATTTAATATTTATTGAAATTTAGTAATTCTTCACCACATTTAGGTAAGTTCCTTGGAAGAAAAGTTGGATTCAGCTGAACTTATGGAACGCATATTGTGTTCAACTCTGTTGACAACATATCATAATGAATATCAGGATGTTTGTGCAGGTTGTTCCAGGTTGTGACATGGCTGGTGTTGTGGTGGGAAAAGGAGATTCTGTATCAAGATTTGAGATAGGTGATGAGGTTTATGGGAACATTCAAAATTTCACCAAAGATAAAATAAAGCAGCCGGGGACATTAACAGAGTTTATAGTAGTTGAGGAGGAATTAGTGGCAAGAAAGCCAAAAAGAGTTTCATTTGAGGAAGCAGCAAGCTTGCCTGTGGCACTTCAAACAGCAATTGAAGGTTTCAAAACAGCAGGTTTTAAGAAGGGGCAGAGTGTTTTTATAGTTGGCGGTGCTGGTAGTGTTGGATCCTTGGTTATTTAACTGGCCAAGCAATTGTATGGGGCTTCTTTTGTTACAGCAACTACTAGTACTACCAAAGTGGAGTTTGTCAAAAGTTTGGGAGCTGACAAGGTTGTTGATTATACACAAACTAGATATGAAGACATTAAGGAGAAATATGACCTTGTCTATGACACAATAGGTAACTTTTGTTCTTTTTTTTTTGTCATTTTAAACCATCTTCTACTAATGTTTTTTCTATGTGCAGTTTTTTCTCATCAAAATTGTAAACTTGTTATTAGGTGACTCCAAGAATTCCTATGTGGTGGCCTGAGAAGAAGCACCAATAATTGACATAACTTGGCCTCCTTCAAATCCTAGAACAGTGCATTCAAGCTTGACAGTAAGTGGAGAAGTTCTTGAGAAGATTGAACCATATCTAGAGAATGGAAAGTTAAAGGCAACAATTGATCCTGCAAGTCCATTTCACTTCTATGAAGTTATCGAGGCGTTTAGTTACTTAGAAACTGGAAGAGCCAGAGGAAAAGTAGTGATCTCTCCATTTCCCTCGACACATGAGGATGAATTCTTGTGATATATGTCAGCAGTCTATCTAGTAACCTCCCGTCCTCTCGTTTGTCTTGTAAAAGTAGTTTAGCGAAAAAATGAGTTCCCAAGCAACTTCTTAATGTATTACTATGTGGTGAATAGAATGAAGTATTTTAAAGGTCAATAATGTGTAAATTTCTTCTTTTCCTTGACTAGGCGCAACCAGCTAGAAATGAATAGATTTTGTAAGTCCTTGAGAAAAAATTATCTTCCTGCGATATTAACAGAAACCTTGAGGCTACACCCTGCGGTCCAAATACAATTTTTTGTCCAAAAAAACTGCACTGGATTGGATTTGTCTACTCAGAACAGCAATTGTGAGGGGTGTGTCATCGGCTAGAGTTGATCTTATTCATGCTCGGATCTATTCCATGTGTTACTCTCTTATGCTACGATGGGATGTGAGACTATTTGACTATCCACCCGCATGATGTGGTCCTGTTTAGGCCTTGTGGCGATATTTGAGCGAGATGGCTCTTGAGATATTGAGTTGTTCATTGCACCTTAATCGTGCTTTGGAAACAAAATTCTAGAATGCCTTACATTGTCCCTTATTTGGCTTTGCTCAAGAACTTTAATACTGTTCCTTACATGGCTGCATCATATTACCTTTTCTTTAACTTGTTGGTTTATTTGATTTACAGGCCTGTCCTCGAATATGCACAGGCAAAGAGCTTTCCCTTTTTAAAAAAAATTAATGATAAGACAAAAAATGAAGTAATAGCTGATGCATCGAAATTTACAAAGACTTCCTAAAACACATAATATAGTCATGCAGAGCTCCCTCAAAGAATAAAAAACTTAACTAATTAACGACATTGCACCTAGAATTCAAATGGAGTATTTAATTTTATTTGGAAAACAGTGCTATCTGCTGAGGAAGCCTAATCACGTTTTCCATACTTGGAATGCAGATAAGACATGCATTTTGGTTCTGACGAGGAAAAAAACATCTAGATCCTTTTCCTCGAAAAGGAAATTGTTTTACTTAAGGATAGCATTACGCATCCAACGATGTGGTCTAGCGGTAATGCGGGATAAAAACTATGGCAACCCAAGGTTCAAATTCTTGTGTAGGCAAAAAATTAAATTATTTCTTCTCATATATCTAAACTTTGACAGGCAACGTTACTCAGTACACGTGCTCGTGGAAAATATGTAATGGTAGAATAGTCTATATATGCCAAGGGTAAACTAGTTTAAAAAAATGTCCTACATATAGACAGCCTTGTTTGTTACAAGCAAGAAAAGAGAGGCCAGAGGGGTAACAAATCTTGACGCGGAAGTGGAAATTAGGAACTTTAATTCATCTTCAGACCAGAAAACTACTAGAGAAACATGGCAAGAATTGTTGGCACCATTTTCAATCAGCTTCTCAACTTCCACAGGCTGCACCACTATATGATTGATCTTGCTGGCAAGTACAGAACTTACAGATTGATTAACCCTTTCAGGAATGAGACTTATACTGCTGACCCTGCTAACGTTGAGTACATTCTCAAAACAAACTTTGACAATTATGGCAAGGTACGCCAATTTCAAGAAATCCAAAGAAAAACCATTTTTTATGTTGGAACTTTATTTATTTTGTTCAGTAATTTAATTCTGTATATAGGAGAAATATCTATAACGAGTACAACTGATGTTCATTTTCTTCGTACTATGAACATATTTATGTTATAATATCATCACCAACTTTAGTTAATAATAGACTATTCAAGTTGTTAGCATCCAATTGTATTCAAAAACTTATAGTAGAATATAGGGCTGCTGCAATTTCAGCCTGATACATGAGAATTTAAAAATCACTTTGCTTGGAGTTGTCTACCTTAAGCTTCTCAATTATTACACTACAGGAAACAAGGTTTTCAGTAAGGATAAGTAAGTGTCACGAGTCGGCGCAATAGGTGATAGTTTCCAACCGCAGTTGGAAAGTTCCTGCATAAGTTGTCGGATCCTCAAAAACAGTGAATTATATGTCACCGCAACAGTTTTGAGTAGCGACTACCTTAAAAAAAATCTTTACTTTTTGTGGCAAAATTAGTCGCCATAAAGTTAAAAATAAAACAAATGAGCTTTTGTGGCGACTAAGATCGTCACAAAAGAAAACAATGTGCCAAACAAGACTAAAGGTAGGTCGCAACTTGAAAAAATTCGACGTGTACTACCTTTGGTGGCGACTAAATAGTTCGCCGCCAAATGTCGCCACTAAAAATTGAGCTGTTAGAAATTTTGGGTAAAGTTGAGCTTTCCATCCGTTGCAGTTCATTGAGTTTCTTTTTCCGCTATATTAAACACCCATTCCTATCTATTGACGGGAAGATCCTCATCAAATAATAGAATCTTTTTCTTTTCTAGTATTTTTATGGGATTGTTACACAACTAGCTGATCAAATTCAATATTTATTTATTTTATAAATTATACATTTATTATATATAGTTATACAAATATTATACATGAACTATACATATATTATACATTCTCCGGCTATTTTTAGTTTAAGAGATTATGTAGGCGTCTATTTAAGTTAATTCTTCTTCTCGGGCGCAGGAGATTCATTTGACCTTTTCTTCCTTGTATAATGTGATTGTATCTCGATTCCTGTATCGTCTATGATAACAAGATGATGGTATAATTCTGCAGGGATGGTAGAACTGCAGCAATCTAAAGGACCTGTTAGGGGATGGGATTTTCACAGTTAATTGTGATAAGTGGAGGGAACAGAGGAAACTGTCGAGACACGAGTTCTCGACAAGGGTTTTGAGGGATTTCAGTAGTGTGGTCTTCAGGAAAAATGTGGCAAAGCTTGCCAACATATTGTTTGAAGTTGCAAATTCAGACAATATGTTGATCAGAAGCCATGTTAAGGGGCAATATAAGAACTGTTGATGCATTTGTGTCTAAGCTGATCCATAGCAAGACTGAGCAGATGAGTAAATCAGAAGCAAATTTATTTGTAGGTGAATCACTCTTTAGTTTCTATTTTTTTTAAAAATATTTAGATGCTTAAACCGTATACCTACATTCAAGGTTTCTGCAATTACCTGGGGCAGATCCAAGGTATTTGCGTGACATTATATTAAACGCAGGGACGGCTCAAGCTCATACGAGGCCTAAAACGTAAAATCAAGTTTAATATGAGGCCTAAAGTGAAGTTTAATATGAATATATTATTTTTATTTGAAGTATATTGTTCTAACTTTTTGAGATACAAAGTTATTAATAATTTGTTGTCAACTTGTCATCAATTTCTTCCAATAATTTATTTTCAATTGATATTATAGCCAACACATTTAATATTTCTTGAGAAATTGTTGATCTTAGCTAAGATTTATCAATTTTAATTTTGAAAAACTTGTTTCCATTGAGGAAAATGCTATAAGAAACTGATAACATTATTCTATAAGCAATATAAACAGTGGAAAAAGAATCAAGCATTTTTATTCGATTGAATATATACTATATTGTATATTTTACTTGTACTATTTTTTCTTGTCAAATCAATATCAATCACACGTTAAAAAAATTATTCATACAACTCATTTTTAAGTAAGTCAGACTATTACTTTATTTACATGCCTAAAACAATTCTTTCTTTTTATATGACAAAGTCTATTTTTCTACAAAAACAACTCTCAATTTTATTTTATTTAAATAAGTATATACCTATTGTACTATTAAAAATGGGGCCCCTAAATGCACAAGCCTTAGTAGCAATAGCCTTAGAGCCGGCCCTTATTAAACTTCATTATAGCAGGCAAATATACAACAACAACCACCCTTGCTTGGTTTATATGTATGCTATGCAAGTACCCACATGTATAGGAGAAAGTAGCACAAGAGATTAAAGAAGCAGCAAATGAGAAAGAAGATGCAGCAGACTGTAACGATCTGCCGGGTCATTTTGAGTGTTGTAGCTCCGTTCCCCCGTTTAATGCTTATTCTATGCTCAACTGTTGTTATGTGACTTGTCGAGGTGGTTGGTTTGGTTTCGGGGATGTTTCAGAATGAATTGGGACACTTAGTCCCAAGGTTGGAAGCCTAAGTTGAAAGAGTTGACTCGATGTTGACTTATGTGTAAATAACTCTGGAATGGAGTTTTGATGGTTCTGATAGCTTCGTATGGTGATTTTGGACTTAGGAGTGTGTCCGGATATTGATTTGGAGATCCGTAAATGATTTTAGCTTGAATTGGCGAAAGTTGAAATAATAGAAGTTTGACCGAGAATTGACTTTGGAGTTACCGGGCTCGGATTTTCGTTCCGGAAGTTGGAATAGGTCCGTTGTATCATATATGACTTGTGTGTAAAATTTGAGGTTAATCGGAGTTGATTTGATAGGTTTCGACATCGATTGTAGAAGTTGGAATTCATTAGTTTTCATTAGGCTTACATTGGATGTGATTCGTGTTTTTGATATTGTTTGATATGATTTGAGGCCTCGACTAAGTTCATATCGTGTTTTAGGACTTATTGGTATATTTTATTGAGGTCCCGAGGGAAGAGGCAGGCATTTTTCGCAGAAGCGGAGCCCAGGTCGCAGGTGCGACTCCGCAGATACGGAGTCTGATCCGCAGAAGCGATCGCAGGGCCTTCAGGGGTAAACCGCAAAAGCGGAATTTGGCCGCACCTACGGAACCGCAGGTGCGAGATGTCTACCAGAGTTATAAGGTCAAGGGTTAAGTCATTTTTCTCATTTTTAGACTTTGCAAGCTCGGTTTAAAGCGATTTTTGAGAGGGGTTTCGCGAGAATTCATGAGGTAAGTCACCTTTGGTCATTTTTATCTAATTATATTGATTACCTATTGAATTTTCACCTAGTTTATGTATTTTTAAGGTGACATTTTGGGAGTTTTGGGCTAGGAATTGGAGAGTGAGAATTGGGGATTTGAGTGGCGATTTGGTATTGGATTTGAGTAATTTTGGTATGGTTTGGACTCGTGGTTAAATGGGTCTTCGGATTTTGTAACTTTTGTTGAATTCCGAGACGTGGGCCTGGGGTTGACTTTTTTAGTTGATTTTTTGACTTTTGATTAAGAATATAACATTTTCATATGGAATTGATTCCTATAACTTGTGTTGATTGTATCGAGTTGTTTGTGGCTAGATCCAAGGCGTTCGGAGGCCGATACGCGAGGTAAGGGCTTATTGGAGTAGAGATTTGCGCGATTTGAGGTAAGTAACACTTCTAAACTTGGTCCTGATAGTATGAATCCCTGAATTACATGTTATATGATTGGTATTAAGGTGGCGCTCATGCTAGGTGACGGGCGTGTGGGTGTGCTCCGTAGGGATTGTGACTCTGTCGATTCCGTACAACTGTGTAGTCAAATAATCTTGTCATTATCCATATATTTTCTATGTGTTAGAGTAATTGAGCTGCAGATTTATGTTAGGCTATATGTTTATTCTGTTAAGACCCACTGTGGTCATTTCTGCTGTTGAATTATTTGCTTAGATGGAAATTCTGTACTCAATCATATTCATCAATTGCATATTATATCTTAGTTTCTGTTACTATTTATTATTGCGTTATATATCATTGTTTGGGCTAATTGGCATTTGATTTGTAAGCTCGAGAGACTGGAGAGATTGATGACTGAGTTGGGGCCTGAGAGCCGTATTGTGAGTGAGATTCGTGGATAGGGATACACGTCGCAGCAGGCTTTATGGCTTATATGTGGATCGGGCTACACGACGCAGCAGGCCTTTTAGGATTTATCACTATGGGATGTAGTTGCACGCCGCAGCAGGCCAAATTGGCTTATTATTAGCGCTTGGGCATAATCCACCCCTCCGGAGTCTGACATACCAGTAGCGAGCACAGGTATCGTACAGTGCTGAGTGACTGATTGTATTGAGCTTAACTGTTAAACTTGGAAGCATGTCTACCTTCATGTACTGTGTACTAGGGGTGGGTATAATACCGACCGAACCGAAAATATGGCTGAACCGTAAACTTCGGTTCATTCGGTTTCGGTTTTTTTGGCTTATTCGGTCGGTTTGCGATTTATATTTTTTATAATTTCGGTGCTCGATTTTGCAACTTCGATTTTCGGTTAAACCGAAAAAATAAAATTTTCTAATATGGGTCCTAGCCTCTGGGCTCCTCTTAAGGTCTAGCCCAACTTTTTTACATATTTATATTATAAAATTTGAAGCTCAAACACAAATAAAGTCCCACAAATAAATATTGTTGGTATATTTTGAAATAATTCTAGAATAT
>AWOL01S0044949.1:6640-22987 GCA_000715115.1 Nicotiana otophora
AATATGAAACTACCGACTGACCCAATCAATTCAACACAAAGAACACATCTCGCACCTCATTCATGAAATCACAAGTCATCGACGCACACATGAGTGGATGGAAGGAATTCAAAGAGATACACTGCAAACTGAAACAATGCCACACAATAAGGAAAGAAAGATGTGAACTTTCCTATATGCCCTGCAGTCTCTCAAAGATAGGTATGGATGTCATCATACTGATTCGCAAGACTTTACTAGACACTTGCTCATGACTCGTAGAACCTATGAACCTAGAGCTCTGATACCAACATATCACGACCCAAATCCACCGAGCATGATGGTACCTAACCCAACCTACTAGGTAAGCCAAACAACAGTTAACACATTTCTGATGAAAATAATAAGAAATCAATAAATGAAATAACTGAATTCCCATACAATAATCCAATGAGTGGTAGTACAAGTCGTGACCATCTAAGACTGGATTTATAAAGCTGGTATGCAAATAAATATAACATATGTTTGAAATATACATGAATAGATTGCAAATCTAAAACTACCAAGGACAAGTGGTAGCAATATCCAGAAAAGCAAGTACACCTTCATGCCAGATCCCGTCATCCACATCATCTCAAATCCAAGATCTACACGTAAGGTGTAGACATGAAATACGAGTACTACCAACCCCATGTATGCAACAAGTATCATAACTAACCTCGATGAGGTAACATAAGTAAGATTTATAAATGATACTGGCTAATCAGATGTGTAGTTCATAATTGCATCAAGTGCATAACGGTAATATGATCAAATCTTGAAATCATGGATTAAACCACCTTGTGCACTCAATTTTTTTAACGTACTTTGCTCAGTCAGTAATAAAACATATATAATGATGATATGCAAATAAATTAGGTAACCAGCCAAAGAAATTATAAGTAAAGAAGGCAATAACCTAACATAAATATGTTGAAGCGCCCAATATGATATAAATAGTATTCACAACACAGCTCTAAGGCCCACATCAGAATCTCAATAATATAACCAAACCACTAATCAACCTTCCCAAGGCACACATCAACGAGAAACCTATCGGTTTCTCACAATCCATATGTACACCATCAAGAAGGAACATCAGAGCATAACCCTAGGGGGGATCCATATCCATATGCTACAAGGACAACTCACGTTCTAATAATATAAACTGCATAGGCAACTCACATTCCAATAACAACAATATTCGAATCCGCATGGACTACTCACGTGCTAACAATATCAACCGAATAAACAACTCACGTATTGCACGGAAAAGATACGTGCCAATATCACAATCTGTCTAACGTGGTCACAAGCTCAATATCGCAATCTGCCCAATGAGGTCACATGCTCAATATCACAATCAGTCCGACGTGGTCACATGCTCAATATCACAGTTTTCCCGGCATAGTCACGGGCTACTAGTCAAATCATATAACACGGAAAGAAGATATAGAAGAATATATCTACATGATCAATGGGCATCCAATTGCATACTCTGGGACTATTATAAGTGATATGCTAAGGTGTATGCATGTCCAAAGTGTACTATCATAGCACAAATCAGACAATTACATCATGAAAGTAGCAATTATCAGGTTCAATCCGAAGATCAACCTCAATGTAACCTCAAATAGCTCATAACGGGGTACAAGTGTAAGACACATCACAGCATAATGCATAGCAATAAATTCAAAATATATCATAGCATGAGCACTACCCCGAGCATGAATAACTACCCCAATGCATTCACATGGGCTCAACCCCACACATATGCGCCACCCGTAGCACATAGACATCACAAATAACTCAGGCGACTAGTGTCACAAATAACTCAAGTGAGGCAAATCAATATTCTTGANCGGAGATCAACCTTAATGTAACCTCAAATAGCTCATAACTGGGTACAAGTATAAGAAAAATCATAGCATAATGCATAGCAATAAATTCAAGATATATCATAGCATGAGCACTACTCTGAGCATGAATAACTACCCCAATGCATTCACATGGGCTCAACCCCGCACATGTGCGCCACCCGTAGCACATAGACATCACAAATAACTCAGGCGACTAGTGTCACAAATAACTCAAGTGAGGCAAATCAATATTCTTGAAGCACCATCATGAAACAATCGACCTCCGAACGGCTCAAACCTATCCAAAAACAACTAAAAACATCAAATAATGTCATAAGACACAAACCCAAACAATAAAGGTTGAATCTCTAATCAAATACCAGAAGTCAGCAAAAATGTCAACATGGGCCCGCATCTCGGAGCCCAACAAAACTCACAAATTCTAGCAACCCATTTGAATACGAGTCCAACCATACTAATTTTACTTAAATCTAACTCTGTATCGATGTTCAAATCCCAAATATTCACTTTGTAAACGTTTTGAGAAAAACATCCAATTTCTCTTTTAAATTCATCAAGTAAATGCCAAAATCAAAGATGGAATCATGTAATATAATCAAATATGAGTAAAACAAATGTCACGACCCAAATCAGAGGGCCACGACGGGCACCCGGTGCCTTACTCAACCGAGTACCAACATAACGTATCTTTATTATCACACCATCATGGGTAAATGGTCCAGAGGGGCCTTCATGATATAACTAGAATAAAACATAAGGGAATACTAGACATAGGACGACCCAACATGAGATAGAAACCTATACATGTGACATACAGGCCTATAAGGCCGACATCATCATTTGTGCACTCAATACATAGGCCGACATGGCCATACAAGTATCAATACGAATGACATATGTCTACAAGCCTCTAAGAGTGCATAAACGTCATAGAGGTCAGGACAAGGTCCCGATATACCAATCAATACATGTCCAAATCATACTGACCAAATAGGTAACTCCGGAGCAAGTGGAGTGCACCGACACCTTCCGCTGCGCTAATAGCTTACTAGGACGACTGTCAACCTGACTATCGGGACCTGCAGGTATGAAACACAGTGTCCCTAGGCAAAAGGGATATTAGTACAAATAAAGTACCGAGTATGTAAGGCATGAAGGCAGTATATAAAAGACTTGAAAGAAACATGGAGTAAAAACTCAACTTGTAAGTCTGAATTGCTCTATGAATCATGATATTTATAATATCATGCATACACACATAAATGTCATATCATGCATAGGTATATGCGTACATAACATAATCAAGCCTCTAAGGGCATCCCAATATTTCATCTCGGCCTATATGGGCGAAATCAACGTATACCAGCTGATCGGGTGGTGGTGCGTATATAACACCATAACCTTTCCCCATACCCCATATACATATAATATATGCTTATATAACTCCATATGATCATGGGTCAATGTACATGTCTAAATGAATGCAATGCATAATGAGGTAAATCAATAAGATCTCTTATAATGTCATAAGATCATTATGCCTTCGGATAAACTTTATCAACTTACGTATTTTCTGAGACCCATGAACAAATGATATAATAATAAGACACATGGGGAATCAAGAACATTGGCACCCCTAGTACTTATATGAATAGGTCATTTATGAAAGTTGCGCGTTTGCTCGTTTCGTTTGTATCATATGGATAATGCCAAAAGGAAAGAAGATATAACCTTAACATACCTCATGTCGTCAATGTAACTTAAAAACAAGCTTACAACAACTCGCGTGCCAACCCTATAATAATTAAATACATGTACAACTTAGATGGCGCTAGTATATCACGTATCTCAAACGATAACTCGATTAGAAAGTAAAACGGGCAGCATTTCTCCTGGGTTTACTACTCCATCAATCCTACTATAGGAGAGATACAAACACAATACAATCATCTACTCAAAAACCACCCAACTATAATTTGGGATCTTCAATACAACAAGAACCCAAAATATACCATAACACGCCAAATCAACAAGTAATCAATTAGCCTGCAATTGCAACGACGAGCGACCAGCCTACTACCCTACCACATGTGGCATTTCTCCGCACCCTTTTATCCTTCCAAACTCCATAAATCAGCAGCACAATAGGCCAGCATGAGCGGACTACAAAACAGTCCACTAAAAGTAAAATAAATTGAACTCACGGCTTTCGATCACCGTCCCGTGAGTGCTAACTATTAGGAAATGAATGTATCAATCTTCCTTGATATTTAAAGCTTAAATACAGAAATTATACGTTTTATTAACTATAAAGTACCTTCCAAAACTCAAACTACAAAGAAAAAGAGAGGCGATATAGCGATACTTACGTCGTAGGGATCGTTCCAATGTTATTGCTTCTTGATTTCGTACCGGGGATGTTAATCTTCTTTGAATCTCTAGAAGAGAGCTTATGGGTATGTTTATGGATGTTAAATGGTCGTTTTCTATGGAGAAATAAAGATAAAGATGACCTAAGACCTATGTTATATCAACTTTCGAAATGTCAAAGAGGTGCTAGCTTGGCACCCTAGCACTGGCCCATCTTCCGACGCTTTGTTTTATCTGGTAGTCGTATGAATAAACGGTTAAGTGCGTTGGAAACTAAATTCCAAGACCCTAAATTTTGTATATAATATGTCCCAAACAACCTCATATAACACACAAAATGTATTCCTCAAAACGCTTCAGTTACACACCTACTTTTCACCTAAGCAGTCTGTGCAGCCTCGCGAAACTGGAAATATCTCTCTACTTTGATGTCGTATCGACAAACGGTTTAATGGGTTAGAAACTAAACTCGTAGATATTCAATTTTGATATGTAGATAATACCGTAATCACAAGTATATTGCTAGAAAATCTCCTCTATATTTGACCTAATATTTAGAATATTGATGAATGTAACTTGTGATGGCCTTTGCCAACTTTTGTACCACAACATGCTTGACGTTAAAACATAATACACGACTATCACACGAATAAAATAAATCATAACATAACCTCCTTATCATGTTAAGAACCCCAGTCTCACCCCAAAGTACTTGATATAACATTCCAAATTTGTCGACATCCGACGAAACGTATTTTCTTTAATTGGTTCAGCTTCTAATCTTTCCAACCGTCTTGATACTTGTTAATAATCATATTAAATATTTGTAAACTCCAAGCTAACATGATTAATTTAATTTATGTACTCTCAAAGCTGATCTCATTTTTGAGCTTACATCAATTGACTTACAAATACACTCACGTATCAAGATATGGGGTATAACATCATTCCCCCTTTGGAACATTCGAGGACGAATGTTGACTGATGCATTTATCAGTCTCATAACCCATAGCTCTTACATGTTGAGTTCTTTACTCCATGTTTCTTTATTCCCTTTTATATACTGCTTTCATGCCTTACATACTCAGCACTTTATTTGTACTAACATCCCTTTTTCCCGGGGACTCTGCGTTTCATACCCGCAGGTACCGATAGACAGCTTGACAGTCATCCTAGTAGGCTATCAGCTCAGCAGAAGATGTTGGTGCATTCCACCTGCTCTGGAGTTGCCTATTTGGTATGTATGATTTGGACATGTATTGATTAGTATGGCGGGGCCCTGTCCCAACCTTTATGATGTTTATGTAATCTTAGAGGCTGGTAGACATATATCATGTGTATGGATACTTATATGGCCTTGTCAGCCTATTTGGTAAGTATGGATACTTATATGGCCATGTCAGCCTTATAGGCTCGTATGTTCCATATATAAGTTTCTATATCATGTTGGGTCGTCCTATGTCTAGTATTTCCTTATGTTTTATTCTAGTTATCTCATGACGGCCCTTCTTGCCCAATTACCCATGATGGTGTGATAAGAAAGATGCGATATGTTGATACTCGATTGAGTATTGCATTGGGTGCCCGTTGTGGCCCTCCGATTTGTGTCGTGACAAAATTGGTATTAGAGTAGTTCTGTCCTAGGTAGTCTACAAGCCGTGAGTAGAGTCTTATTTATTGGTGTGTTGTGCGCCACACTTACAAGGAGATGGCTACAATGCATGTAGGATTGTCACCCTTTCTTCTTACTCTAGATCATGTGGTAGATCTCAGTTCTAAGAATTCAAACTCCTAAATTCGACTTTATTCATAATACAATGATACCTACACCCAGAAAGAATGTTGGTAAGAGATTGAATGTGGTTGTGGAATAGTTGAGCCAGAGGAACTCGATTTTGCATCATGCTTATGATGAGTAAATGTAAAGTCTTCAGCATACCATGTGTGTACTAAGACGTGTAAGCTTCTTGATAAGGAGCCCTAAGGCATGAATATCACTTCACCCATATGGGGAAAAGCAAGACGTGTAAGCTTCTTGATAAGGAGCCCTAAGGCATGAATATCACTTCACCCATATGGGGAAAAGCAACAAGAGAATCAGAAGGTAGTTATAAGTTTCAATAAGTAAAAGAAGCAAGGCGAAGAAGGGTATGACGTACCCAGTTAATGAAGATAATTAGTATTTACAATTCTGTCAGAGAAATATAAGCATTTTGAGTTACCTTCAGTAGTAACATAGATACATAAAACTGGCCACACCCATCTCAGGTATGCCCCATGGGAGCTAACATATATAGTTTAAGAGAAAAGGGATATCAGGATCCAGCTAGAGTTAGAGTAAACAAAAATAGTGGATGTATTGTTATCATTAGCTAACATTTCCAAAGGATATTGCAAATGTGGTAATGGTTCTCCTTGTGAGACACCTAGATGGTGCACTCTAGATTAGTACAGTAGGATATGAATACTAAAAAGTTCAGAAGATAGACACTAGAATCCTAGAAGGGATGAATATTTACCTTAGTATGACTCCTGCCCCTAGTAAGGAGAGATTGTTAGGCGACCCGAATAGCAAGTGATATAGTTCAAGGGGAGCTAAAAGCGAAAGAATGTTTTGTTGAAGTTTTAAGAATAAAGTGATAGACAGAAATATTAATCGGATAATAAGAAGAGAGTAAATGAAGCATTATGAGTAATATGTGATAAATAGGTGATAACGGTAAATCAAAATATGACATGATAGAGTCTATAGTCAAGTGAAGAAAAAGACAAGAGGTGACATGCCTTGAAACAATAAAATTGTATAAGCAAGTCATACCCTCACTTCGAGAAATGACTTGGTGACTCGAACGTGATTATCGAAAGGAAAGGTTAGGCCCCCTGAGTAATATAAACTAGTACGGGCTAGTGAATTCGATAAACTGAACATGAATTAGGGACCAAATGATTTGATAATAGTTGGCATCGTGATAATTTTAGAGATCGCATTTAAGCAATAATAGAAGGGACAACAGAAGAATAACCTTTCAAGGTCATTCAAGAAGATGTGAAAAGACGCCAAAGATGAAGAGAGGGGGGAAGATGGTGTGATGTGGCATTAAGTCAGAGTTAAGTGGTTCAGGAAACTATGGAATGGTAAATAAAGAAAGTGGTTAAAAGGTGAAAGGGATGAGGTTGCATTTATTCATACTCTACATATATGTTACGACTCCAAAGCATTATGCAAGCACACCGGGGAGAGGCGGTAAGGGTTCCAGCACTAGATGTTATTGATAAATAAGTGCAAATGAACACTTGATATATAAGTAGCCAGTACGAGGGGTAAGTTAAGACAAAAGAGATAACCCAAGAAAGATTACGCAGAGTATAGATATGAGAATGGACTAAGAAATAGTTAATAGTTGATTCAGGAAGAGCCTATTTATGGCTAGACAATAGGTTACAGACAAATCACCAGATTGTGCAAGATAAACGTATGGAACCCAACATAGGGAATTCAGTCTCGCAAATATGACGTTGTGATTCTTGGGAAATATTCAGATAGGAGTTGCAGTAGTTAAAGGTACCGTATAAGTGTTAACTAAATTAAAGAAAGTGCCACTGGGGAGATAGTCAAAATTTTAGTTAAGAACCGACCCTAAGAGCACAAGGGCGTAGAGGTAAGTAACTAAGGATAATTATAGGCGAGTGAGAACATCAAAACTTTCTTCGGCTATACGATGTAATAAGCTTGAAGCTTTACAGGAGTCAAAGGATCTGAGAAAATAAGGGAGAAGGCTTCAACCTAAGCATAGTAACTTGAAGAAGAAATGATATTGTAACAACAATGTCACTACAATATTCTATGCACTCCATAAGAAACTGGCACCTATCGTGACTAATGACCGGGAAGTAAAAAGTGATATTTGAGATTATATGACTTATAGGAGATTTCAGTATTTGTGGGAAATAAGATATGACATGTACTCATTAAACAAGGAGGCATGTCAGGAAAAGTAAATCCTTACATTTAAAGGCAACTGAGAAGGCACGAAAGGAAATCTATGGTGCTAGAAAGTTAAAGGAAGGTTGCGAGTAGTATAAATAGATAGGTATAAGTCACAAGGTAAATAATCATAGAGTGACAAGGTTTTAGGTAGATAGGAGTAAGGATATGAAAAGGTGAGTGAGAAGGTGACGCGAATATGTAAGTCCTCGGGATTAAACCCATCAAAACAATGGAGCTGATGGTTTCCGTAAGTAACAGAAAGCTTGGTACAACCTGAATGAACTCAGAGGAGTCTAAGAGTAGGAGCAATTAGAAGAGATGAGATGTTTCCCTAGTAGTAGAATAAGGGTGTAGTGGTGATGATAAGAGGATGACGTTTAGGCCTTTGATTGAGTATTGATTTTAAAAAAAAAGGATTTCATGAATTGCACGGGATTAGAATACCCCCTTAAGATGAATCAAGTTGGGATGCTATGAAATACAGTTATTGAAGTATAGTAGCGTCCCTAGGTGTATCAAGTAAATCATTTCAAATGTCCCCCGATGCAACGTGAGCCCTGGTGACAATGTATTACGTAAGAGGTTTCAAGTTATCAGTGGTAGATCATGGATCAATATTAAGGTGAATTAACAATGGATGGATAAAAGTTACAAAATATGAGATGAAATTAGGCCGTCATTCATAAGATTAATTGTAATGAGGAAGAACTAAAGGACTTAGATTTATACATATAAGATACGTAGCGAGAGAGTAACATGGAGTTGGGTAGCAGACCTCGGTAATAATAAATTGAAATAAGATCTATGGTATAGTGTGACCTACCTAGCTGTAGTAAACCCATAAGCATAGATAACCGGCGCTATAAAACAAGTTATATCAGTAGTCGTAAGATTGCCAAAGTACCGAGCGAAGAACTTCAGTGTACCTATATATGCCCAGAGGTAAAACTTATCATAGTTCAATATATATTCATAAGGTGAGTCCTAGATATTTCCTAGAAATTCGCATAGTCACTTCCATGGGTAGAGGCATACAGGCTGCATGATAGATGGTACCAACAGTTATGAGATTCGAAGAATTCGGACAACAAGTCGTGGTGTGAGAAAGAGGCCTAAAGGGGAGGAATGCCCTTGCCTTGGGATTTATTCACAAAACAATTGCCTAGATGGCAAGGATGGTATTAAAATATTCATAAGAGCTATGGGTTATGAGACTGATAAGTGCATCAGTCAATATTCGAGGACGAATGTTCCAAAGGGGGAATGGTGTTACGCCCCATGTCTTCGTACGTGAGAGTATTTGTAAGTCAATTGATGTAATCTCAGAAAAGAGATCATCTTTGAGAGTACCTAAATTAAGTTAATCATGTTTCCTTGGAGGTTACAAATATTTAAGATCATGATTAACAAGTACCAAGAGGGTTGAAACANGTTGAAGAAAACAAATGTCATCGAAAGTCGATAAGTTTGGAAGGTTATAACATGTACTTTGGGGTGAAACTAGGGTTCTTAACATGATAATGATGTTATGTTATGATTTATTTTATTCGTGTGATAGTCGTGTATTACGTTTTAAAGTCAAGCGAGTTGTGGAACAAAAGTTGGCAAAGGCCATCACAAGTTACATTCATCAATGTGCTAAATATTAAGTCAAATGTAGAGGAGATTTTCTCGCAATATACNGTACCAAGAGGGTTGGAAAGATTAGAAGCTAAACCAGTTGAAGAAAACAAATGTCATCGAAAGTCGATAAGTTTGGAAGGTTATAACATGTACTTTGGGGTGAAACTAGGGTTCTTAACATGATAATGATGTTATGTTATGATTTATTTTATTCGTGTGATAGTCGTGTATTACGTTTTAAAGTCAAGCGAGTTGTGGAACAAAAGTTGGCAAAGGCCATCACAAGTTACATTCATCAATGTGCTAAATATCAAGTCCAATGTAGAGGAGATTTTCTCGCAATATACTTGGTATTATGGTATTATCTACATATCAAATTTAATATCTATGAGTCTAGTTTCTAACGCATTAAACTTTTTGTCGATACGACATCAAAGTAGAGAGATATTTCCAGTTTTACGAGACTGCGCAGATTGCTTAGGTGACAAGTAGGTGTGTCACTGAAGCGTTTTGAGGAATACAATTCGTGTGTTATTTGAGGTCTTTTCGGACATATTATATATCAAATTGAAGGTCTTGGAATTTAGTTTCCAATGCACTGAACCGTTCATTCATACGACATCCAGATAAAAACAAAGCATCGGAAGATGGACAAGTGCTAGGGTGCCAAGCTAGCACCTCTTTGACATATCCAAAGTTGATATACATAGTTCTTAGGCCGTCTTTATCTTTATTTCTCCATAGAAACCGACCAGAGAACATCCATACACATACCCATAAGCTCTCTTCTAGGGATTCAAAGAAGATTAACATCCCCGGTACAAAATCAAAAGGCGATAATATTTGAACGATTCCTACGACGTAAGTATTGCTATATCGCCTCTCGTTTTCTTTGTAGTTTGAGTTTTGGAAGGTACTTCATAGTTAAGAAAATCTCTAATTTCTGTATTTAAGATTTAAATATCAAGGAAGGTTGATACATTCATTTCCTAATAGTTAGAACTCACGAGACTGTTTTGTAGTCCACTCGTATTGGCCTATTGTGCTGCTGATTTGTGGAGTTTGGAAGGATAAATGGGCGCGGAGAAATGCCACATGTGGTAGGGTAGTAGGCTGGTCGCTCATCATTGCAATTCAGGCTAATGATAACTTCTTGATTTGGTATGTTAGGATATATTTGGGGCTTTTGTTATATTGAAGGTCCCGAATTGTTGTTGGGTTGTTTTTGAGTTGCTGATTGTATTGTGTTTGTATCTCGCCTATAGTAGGCTTGTGGGAGCAGTAAAATCAGGGAAAATGCTGCTCGTTTTATTTTTGAATCGAGTTATCATTTGAGATACGTGATATACTAGCGCTATCTAAGTTTTACATGTATTTCATTATTATAGGGTTGGTGCGCTAGTTGTCGTAAGCTTGTTGTTGAGTGGCATTGACGACTTGAGATATGTTAAGTCTATCTCTTCTTTCCTTTTGGCATTATCCACATGATACAAACGAAAAGAGCAAATGCGCAACTTTCATAAATGACCTATTCATATAAGTACTAGGGGTGCCAATGTTCTTGATTTCCCATGTGTCTTATTATAATATCGTTTGTTCATGGGCATAATGATCTTATGACATTTGAGAGATCTTATTGACTTAATTCATTATGCATTGCATTCATTTATACATGTCATTGACCCATGACCATATGGCGTTATATACACATATATTAAATGTATATGGGGTGTGGGGAAAGGTTATGGCGTTATATACGTACCACCACCTGATCAGCTGGTATACGTTGATGATTTCGCCCAGAGTGGCCGAGATAATATGATGGGATGCCCTTAGAGGCTTGATGATGTTATGTACACATATACCTATGCATGATATGACATTTATGTGCATATGCATGACATTATAAATGTCATGATTCAGAGAGCCATTCAGACTTACAGGTTGAGTTTTTACTCCATGTTTCTTTTATGTCTTTTATATACCGCTTTCATGCCTTACATACTCGGTACTTTATTAGTACTAAGGGATGTTGTGTTCCATACCTGAAGGTCCCGATAGTTTGGTTGACAGTCATCCTAGTAAGCTACCAGCTCAGCGGAAAGTGTTGGTGCACTCCACTTGCTCCGGAGTTACCTACTTGGTCAGTATTATTTTGACATGTATTGATTGGTATGGTGGGTCCCTGTCCCAACCTTTATGACGTTTATGTACTATTTGAGGCTTGTAGATAGATGTCATATGTATTGATACTTGTATGGCCTTATGGGTTTATGTATTGAGTGTACAAATGATCATGTCAGCCTTATAGGCTTGTATGTCACATGTATAAGTTTCTATTTCATATTGGATCATCCTATGTCTAGTATTCTCTTATGTTTTATTATAGTTATCTCATGACAGCCCTTATGGCCCATTTACCCATGATGGTGTGATAATAAAGATACGTTATGTTGGTACTCGGTTGAGTAAGGCACCGGGTGCCCGTCGTGGCCCTCTGATTTGGGTCGTGACATTGTTTTTACTCATATTTGATTATATTATATGATTCCATCTTTGATTTTGGCATTTACTTGATGAATTTAAAATAGAAATTGATTCCTATTTTACAGAGTAGTGCATGAGGATATATTCCAGGTAAGTACTGATTCCTCCTAAGATTCTTCAGAAGAAGAACTTCCTCCCATTTTGATGAATCAGCCCAGGGAACTAGAGTCTCCAAAGTTGACGATGATCAAGATGGGATGATGGATGAGCCCATTATACAAAGGAGATATGATTCTACCACAATCAAACAGATAATGAATAATGATTAAATCACAGGAAAGAAATATTGCTCATGCAAGACGCTAAGAAAGAAGTTCAGAAGATTCAGGTTTCCTAAATTCTCAAGGGACAAGTCCAGGTTCAGAAGGAAGACAAAATACTTTAGAAGGAGAAGGACGGGAAACACAAAGAGAAATATAGCCTGTTTATTTGTAATAAAGTAGGATATTTTGCGCGGAACTGTCCGTAGTTCAAGCATTCTATTAGACTTCTCTCTGAAATTACAGATTACACAAGCATTCATTTTAATGAGGATGACGATTTTGAATCATTTTTTTCATAGGAAGATGAGCGCACATAACAGATTCTCTTTTCCCTATATGTTTATGAGGAATAAGGTGATGATCATTACCAAACTTTAGAAAAAAAGCCAAAGGTGAAAGAAGAGATCCATAGCATCATGGTGATATCACAAACAACAATCAAAGTCTATGCATCTAAGTGGGACAAACCAACAAATGGGAAGAGAACCACATCATCACGGTGATCTCGCAAGCATAAATCAATCCAAGTGGGGAAAACCAACACATGTCATAACTTTATTTTGACACGAGAGCAACCTCCTCACTCATTATCCTGTGATTGGTAATTAATTACCAACCACTGAATTAACTTCTTTTGGAAACAAGTTTCTCATCCCAAATAAGCTCACCCTTTTCTCCCAAATTGCCAAAGCAAAACCAAATTTCTAAGTTTGATCTCAAATTAGGTTTTTGGCAATTAGGAATCCACCCAGATGATAGGGAAAAAACTAGCTTTTGTATTCCTGATCACCATTTTCATTGGAAAGCCATACCTTTCAGTTAAAAATCTATTCCATCTTTATTTCAAAAGTCCATGATAAAAATATTTCAGCCCATCCTCCATACATCACTTATTTATATTAATAATATTTTACTATTCAGTGATACTTGGGAAGAGCACATAAAGTTTCTCAATCATTTTGCATCTTTAGTGGGAAATATGGCATCTTTCTTTCAGCCAAAAAATAGGTTTTGGAAAAGAGAAGTTTGATTTTTTTTGTGTATGCACTTTCCCATGAAGAATATACTTAGGTCCTCATTTTTCTGAGAAACTTCTCAAGTTACTCGATACTGGATTCACAAAGACACAAATCCAGTAGTTTTTGGGAATAATAAATTATGTGAGAGATTTTATTCCTAATGTTTTTACATATATTTCTCCTCTCCCAAAAATATTGAAGAAAAATGCCCATCCATGGGGAAAAGAACAAAATGATGCAGTGAGAAAAATAAAAGAAATATCCCAAAGTGTCAAATCTTTGCACACTCCCTCCAATGGAAAGAAAATATTGCAGACAGATGCCAGTAATTAATTTTGGAGCGCATTTGTTTGAGGAAAAAAATGGTTAGAGAAAAATATGTTGTTACGCTAATGGAAGATTCAAGGATGTCGAACCACACTATCATTCCACTTTCAAGGAGATTATATCACTGAAAGATGGGATTAAATTGTTTAATATTTTTCTAATTCACTCACAATTTCTTATAGAGATGGATATGAAGGCTTTTCCGAGGATGATCCATTTGAATCCAAAGGTTATTATGAATTAGCAAATTCTCGGATGGGCTCAATGGTTTCTCCATACAAGTTTCAGCCCAAGCACATAAAAGGGAAAGATAATGTTTTTACTGATTTCCTTTGAAGGCAAGGTGATTTTTTCAAAAGGTTTCTGCAACAAAATCACATGAAGATGAATAAATCAGCAGTTCAAATGTTCATGTTCTCACATGAGCCATGCCCAGGTTATCCATCATTACATCACCCATCGGAGTTGTTTGATTTTTCAGATCTTATTGATCTGTCCATCTTATTAGGGCGAAAAGTTTTTATGAACTCCAGATTTTTTGAAACTAAGGAGGTTCCACACTAGCACCCTTTAGTGATAATCCAGAATATTCACTATGCCATGTGTTCATAGCATAGGCCAAGAAGTTTCCAAAGGATCTCTTATGGCTCAATTTGTATCTCTGCCATCAATACCACAATTTCATAGAATTCATGTGCCGTGATTTTCGAGACTTTGACAATCTCGAACCTTTCCTAAAAATATTTTGTTGTGGTTTAAACCTCAAAAATATTAGGTTTATCATTTTCATTCTTGTGGAGTAAAAATATTTATGTTCCACACGTCATTTAGTGTGATCAAAATAACTATAAAGGTGATGCCTACGATGTCCTTTTTGCTTCATTATCCAGTCACAGTCATAGCAATTGAAAAGGAGCACGCTGGAGCTCATAGGCTCATTTTTCAGCAAAATAAGAGCCTACGGGAGGAGATATGGCCAGGAGACGAAGGAAGTTTGAATTATTCATCCACCCAGCTCCATTGGAAAAATGTTAAGACATCACTTATGGGATAAAATGAAATGCTTGAATACTCACCAGACACCTATGACATTTATCAAGCAAAAATTTCTAAGATCAATGTAAATGGGAAATATCGGTACTTCGTCATTGAAGAAGAAAGTTAAAAGTACAGGAAATATAGAAGAACATCATTCGCACGCAAAGAGATATTTCACAAGAGCTGAAAAGTGAAGGCTAGAAGGGTTAAAAGACAAGCATAATACATAATCATGAGCCAAGAAATAATTTTCATAAGTCTTCTAAACCTTTTTAGCCAACTTCCCTTCCATAATCCCCCTTTTTCCTAAACAAAAAACTGCACAAGTGTCTAAACTAATTTTAACCTCTTAACCCCCTAGGTAATTACCCATTTGAAGAAATAAAAGTATGCACACCTTTTTTTTATCCTTTTCACCACTCTACCCCATAAGAAATTACTATGAAAAAACAAAAAAATCTGGTTAAGTTTTTCAGTTTTTAGCCACTTTAACCCACCAAAGGTTACCATAAAATCCAAGTATATCGATTAATCTGCCCACCCATGTCAAGCGATAAATTTCCCCATGTTCTACGCCATCCAAATACTATTCAAGGGTCCCTTATGTCATCAAAGAAAAGTCATCCATGTCAAGCAATAAATTTACCCAAAACTAATGCCATGCAAACACTATTAATGGGTCACTTTGCCATCATCCATGTCTTGTCCAAACCAATTCTAAAATATAAGGCCATGCAATTTGTTTTTGATCATGCTTTTATGTTTTGTTTATTAGCCAAATAAGAGTCTTACATTGTAAAACTTTTATGTTAGTTGTACTTGTTTTACACCAGTTGTACTATGTAATCAAATAAGGGTAGTACATGAGGATAGTTTTGAGGTAAGTACTGATTCCTGCCAAGATTCCTTAGAAGAAGAACTTCCTTCTATTTTCATGAATCAGCCCANTTTGATCATGCTTTTATGTTTTGTTTATTAGCCAAATAAGAGTCTTGTGTTGTAAAACTTTTATGTTAGTTGTACTTGTTTTACACCAGTTGTACTATGTAATCAAATAAGGGTAGTACATGAGGATAGTTTTAAGGTAAGTATTGATTCCTGCAAAGATTCCTTAGTAGAACTTCCTTCTATTTTCATGATTCAGCCCAGGGAGCGAGATGTCTCTGAAGTTCACGATGGTCAAGATAGGATGACTGATAAGCCCATTCCAGAACGGAGATATGATTCTGCCACAACAAAACAGATAATGAAGAATGATCCAGCACTTGATAGAG